>VZTT01051053.1:30516-48543 GCA_013400855.1 Buphagus erythrorhynchus
GTGCACTTTAAAAATATGCCTCCTGGATAATAAAAAAAACATAATGATATTGAGCAGATTGACCAGAGACCACAGAATCCTTGAGAATTTTTAAAACTTGACAGAATATAACCCAGTACAGCCTGATCAAACTTTTGGAACTGTCCTTGCTACAAGTGGGGGAGGAGGTGGATCAGACACCTCCAGAGATTACTTTCAACTTATTTTTAATAATTTTTTAAAAATACTGTAATCAAGCTTCCTAATATTAATAAAACTCAAGTGGAAGAACAATGTTTGTCAATGTTCTCTAAGCATACAGAACTAGTAGATGTATGGGAAACTGAAAGGAGCTTTCAGCTCCTGGCAGGATGAGAGCAATTTCCTAACCTGAGATATAACTGCATGTGTTTAATCTTGTCAAAAGCCTGTAAGAATTTGAATTCCATTTGCCACAAATTTCTTCAACATTATAATCAGCTCATCTGAGGGTTCTTATGTGGGAAATGGTGTAGAGGAGCTGTTTGGAAATGGGGTAGGAAGGTTTTAAGGAAGGCAGAGACATACTCATAGCACAAGGGAGATTAAACCTTGTGTGTGTTCTCAGGATGACAGGTACTTCTTAAGTGGTTCATTGGATGGAAAACTCCGACTCTGGAACATTCCTGACAAAAAAGTGGCATTATGGAATGAAGTAGATGGGCAGACAAAATTGATTACAGCTGCCAACTTCTGTCAGAATGGCAAATACGCAGTCATAGGCACCTACGATGGAAGATGCATCTTTTATGACACAGAGGTAAAAGCTTTGAGACTGTGGATTTTTTTTTATGTTACATAACAAACAGATTTAGAAGTTGTGGTTATTTAAATACCAAGAAAAACCTGTTATAGCTTGAAGCAAACTAACATTTTTACACTATTTCAAACTGGAACACGTTTTGATATCTTTTCAGCACTTGAAGTATCACACACAAATACATGTGCGTTCTACCAGAGGTCGAAATAGAGTTGGAAGAAAAATTACTGGCATTGAACCTTTGCCAGGAGAAAATAAGGTACTGTCTTTCAGTGCAGCTTTGGCCCAGTACTGAATTCTGATATTTATATCTAATGCTTAGTAAGTTTGTGCCAACTCTTGTAACACTACTAAAATGAGCCTTACTCTTTGCTGATTTAGGCTAATACACTACTAGGTAGTGGTAAAATAGAATATATATTCTTTTAATGATGTTATGCTCTGATTAATGTGCAGGTGAAAAAATTGTTACAGATGGATAATTGTTTCCACTCCTAAATTTATTTATTTCTTTTCTAGATCCTAGTGACATCAAATGATTCCAGAATCAGATTGTATGACCTAAGAGATCTGTCTCTATCTATGAAGTACAAAGGTTATGTCAACAGCAGCAGCCAAATCAAAGCCAGCTTTAGGTAAGACAGTATTGTAACAAAGGAGTTGCTGGATTTGGGAAATGCTGTGGCTGAAGTACGGAGGGTTTTGTTTAAATAATGTACATTGGCATGAAGCTGAGCCTCTGAAATGTCATTTGGCTCAGAATGCAAAGGTAAAAAAAGGCTCTGCTCCAGAGTGATGAGCTGGGAGCTCCTATAGATGAGTGAATGCAGTTGCATCCTGTGGACAGTATGATGTGTGTCCATTACTGTTGCTGTGAGTGCAGGAGCTGTGCTAGAACTGAGATTGGAAATGAAATTGGGAGATTATCTTGCTCAGTCCCCCTGCTCCAGATAAATTTCCCAGGTTAAATCATCTCTACTTACTGGGCTGTAGCCCAGTTAGTGTCAGAGTCTAGAGATGCAGAGTTACTGTAATGCATGCTTGAACAGCTAAGAAAAGTAATGTTTTTTCCTTCATTGAATCTTTAGCCATGACTTTACCTACATTGTAAGTGGTTCAGAAGACAAGTATGTCTACATTTGGAGTACATACCATGACCTGAGCAAGTTTACATCTGTAAGAAGAGACCGAAATGACTTCTGGGAAGGCATTAAAGGTAAAAACCAGCTTTTGATCTTTGTTTCATCGAAGCTCATATGATTTGAAAATTAAAATATTTTATTTGCTATGCATTTTGTTTGAACAAATTCTTAGCAGGATGCATGGTAATTGGTGGTCTATCAGGAATCCTTGTTCACAGGACACTCTCTTTGGGAGGGCAAGAGACAGAGTAGCTTAGAGTTTGTCCAGCTTCAGTAAGAGATTTGGAATTAATGTAATTAATTTCGCTGATTGTAGAAATCAAAATAATTATCAACCCATAATCCATTATGGAAAAGTGACTTTGAAAACAAATGCAAGCTTTTTCTCTTTCATAGTAGGCTAAAAGCAAAAATGGGTGGGGGAAAAGCAGCTCTTTTATCTGTTCCATATACACAGTTTTTGGGAAATATGGGCCATGTTTATATCAAATGTTTTTTGGACCTCTTGCCAGTTAGTTTTGGGCACTTAGAGCATCTTCTGAAATCTCTAAGATTATAGAACAATGACAGTTGTTCATTGAATTCTGAGTTTACCTGATCTCACTAGCACGGAGATTCTTGTATATTTACTAGAATTTATGCCTGCTATTCTTGTAAAATTAACAAATTCTTGAAACAAGGTAATCAAAATTGGATTGTCTTTCTGAAGCACACAATGCAGTTGTCACCTCTGCGATCTTTGCTCCAAATCCTGGGCTGATGGTGTCACTGGAAACTTCTGAAAAACAAGAAGCTGAAAGTAAGGGAGAAGATTGTGAGATATCAGACACCATACCCTCTGGTAGGTGTTTTAAGATGAACTCTGCTTGATACCATGGTATGAGCAGGAAAATATTATGAATTCTTTTGATCTGGGTGGGGGTTTCTTGAGAAGAAAAGTCCTTGCAGTGGTATGGGTTGTATTCCAATTTAGCATTCCACCTTGAACATTTTGGCAGCTGTTGCATTCTTAAAAGCTGAGGATGTGAGATGAGGGGTACAGTTGCCATCCTAGGTACTTTAGGATTATTCCTTTTACATTGGAGCTGTTAGTAGATAGAGCTGCAACAACCATTAACGAAAAGGTTTCTTTCCTAGAAATGCAGATTTTCTTGAAGTATTAGCTAGAAATCAGGAATGTGATAAAGGAAGAAGGGTATCACAGTGATGTCATATATTTTAATGAGAGTGTGATTTTTATATATATATTTTTTAAATGAACTAACAGTTTATTCTCTTTCCTGTTAAGGAGCGCTGAAGACAGATCACACAGAAGTGCTTTTATCAGCTGACTTTACTGGAGCAATTAAAGTCTTCATTAACAAAAAGAAATAGGTATCTTAGTTGGTTTGCAACTGACAGGATAAAGCTATGGTACTGTGGGATTAAAATTCCACAAATAATGCAGGCAAAAGCAAAGTATCTAATATAATAATGTTACAGGCTGATTTATTTTTAAATCTTTATTTTAAGGCTACTCAAATATTGGATCCTTGGAAAGCAGTGTGCCTATTAACACCTGGGCTTGTAGGATAGAAAGGAATGTGTAAGAATAATCCTGCCAAACATTAGACTCTAAACTTTCTACAAACAGTTGTTTTGCAATGTCATTGTGAACTTGCACAGGTTTCTGCACAAAACCGTGTTTGCACATGTGTGTGCCTTTTGGATATATGCACGAATTGGAACCTGTATCAAAAGCATTTTAGTGGTGCTTGTGGCCACTAGATGTCAGGAGCTGGGGTGGGAGGAAGGCTGGAAAAATGCTGAATAATGTAGTCTGATCTTTGCACAAAAATTCCATTTGAGAAAGATCTTGAATTTGTAGTAGCTAATTTTCAAAGTTTTAAGTTATGCAAGTTTTTGATGGGTCAGCAACCATGTGTAAATGTTTTTATAAATTTCTCAACTTCAGGACATGAAAATTCTTTTGTTGTCTTTTAATTGTTGTGGACTTTAGATTCCTTTCTTATATATAATTTTTTGCACACTGGAGCACAATACTTGTGTAAAGAATTCTCTCATTCCGTGTTCACAGGCACCAGGATATATTCACCTTCCAGATAAAATTAAGCTGCATTAGAAAGTTCTTACATTTTACAACTATGTAAAATAAACTGTTTACATTTTTTAAGCATTGTAGCTTAAAGTTTTAAGTTCTTCTTGTTTGTTTAGTGCCACTGAATTTTGAAGTCTTTGTAAATATTCATATAAAACACCTATGAAGTAACATTCTGGGCATCATAACCCATGAAATGTTACTGATGGTCAAATGTTTCAGAGAACAAATGTGTCATTAAACTTGGTCATACACTTGGACATTGTTGCTTCTTTTCCATTTTGATTTGTTCATTTGCCCTTTGTCTAAAGTAGTTTTGACCTGTTTCTGCAGGATCATTGATACTGCAAGCACTTGTTACCTTCTGAGTTCTACTTTTCTGATCTTGTCACACCTTTCTGAAAGAATGGGGAATGGACTACTGCAACTGGATATTAAGCAGAATTAAGGATAATTATATGATAGTTTAGCATGAGGAGGGCACTTTAAAAGCGTGCACAGAATCTTCTCCTTCCCATTAGTGGAAGAATTAAGACATGGAAAGGCAGGAAGTGAGTCTCACCTTTTAATTCTTTTTTACTCAGGTGAATTTGGCTATGACTTTGTATAGAATTGTCTTGGACAAGAAAGGCAGTTGCAAGGGGTTTATTATCAGTCAAAATAGATACAAGAATGGTACACACTATATAAAATTATCTTCAGTTAACACAGTTGGGTGAGTTTGACTCAGAATTGAAAATACCTGCATGGATGAAACAAGCTAAACCGTCTCAAGGTTCTTTTGTTACTTTGAGCTCCACTGAACTGACAGAAATGAGGAGAGGCCACGAGAAGACTTTTGGTTTGTGACTCCAAAAATCAGTTTCTATAATATATGCAATATCTGTGAAGACTGTAACTGACTGAGATTGCTGTGAGCTGTTCCCAGACACTTCTGGGGTTTGTTATAGATGTTCTATGTATTTATTGACTCATACAAGTTAAGAAGCTGCTTTGTGCAGTACAAATGCCATCACTTTGCTTACAGGTACCTTAATTCCAGAATCTTGGCACATTGTGGCCTTCCTGTCTCTGGAGCTAAAAGTCCAGACTGGAGGAAGAGGCATATGGGCTTAGCATTGAGGGGTTTGGGTATGCTTTTTTTTGTGTGTGCTGCTCTTCCATTCCTGCTTTTCCCATATTATGGTTAAAGTAGTAAATGCAAAAATTAGGGATGAGTAATAGGAGAAGGGAGCTCTTATTAGCTGCTAAGAAATACACAGAAGAGGATGAGTCAAACCCAGTTTTGAGTGACTGAAGACCTGGCTGCTGTCAACATGCAGTGTTGGAGGTACATGTGAGGCTGAGTGGACTTTGGGAGGGGTTCCTGCAGTATGAATGGCCTGCATTTTGGCAGTTGTTTTACATGTTCTATGCAAAATCTCCTCTGTAACCTCTTCTCTTAATGATCTGAATGGTTTTGGGATTTTTTTCCAATGTGACTACTTTGGAGATACAAGTTGAACTGTTAGTTTTGCATATTAGCTGCCAGAAACTATTAAGATATTGTGTTTGGACCTGTTAATTACTCAAGTGGTCATTAAAAAAACGGTTGTTGTTTTCATTATCCAGGCAGTAAACAAAGCTGATCTTGAGGAAAATTAACTTCCATTTATCTTGTCATTTAGCTTTTCAGCACTCACAGTTCTGGTGTTCCCCTGCATTGATCTAGTATTCTCAATGCTTTTTCCCCAGTTGAACTATTCTTCTCAATTTTGATGCTTCAGAAATCAGTGCCTCTTTCCCTCTCCTTTCAAAAGTTGTGTGGGTTAAGTGCTGTTCTGGTCTGAGTGGTGCTGTGTCCTGTCTGATCTCAGCCACTGCTGGGTCTGGGGGCTTCTCTGGTACCTTATGTGCTACATTCTGGTTTTGTCCACAGCCTCCAAGTTCTCCTTACAAGTAAATGTTAAGTTGCAGATAAATGCCAGTTTCTCTGCTGAGCCTGTTGGGTTCAGTCAAGTGCTGTCACTGTCTGTACAGTCAGGGAGTGCCCCTGCACTGCAGTGACATTCCTGGCTGGAGCACAATCACAGCGTGGATGGAGATCTATTGAAATAGAGCACTTCCATTTGTGCAGGAGGGTTCTTCTCTCTGGAGTGTTTTTTCCAGGGGCTACTTAACAAATTCTATTAAAGAACAAAAGGTTGACATTCATGTCATCAAAATTCTGCTTACAGAAAGTGATTGAGAATTCCCAGGAGGCAAAGTGAGGAATTGCCATTGCAGAGGAACCTTGGTGCAGGAAATGTGAATTAACCCAGTCACTTCCCAAGAATCAATAAAATTAGCTGATTGGAGTGTCACAGATCTTCAGCACCTCATTTCTGCTGTAGCTGGCTCCTGGCAGCTGGTTCTGGCAGTGAGTGACTGTGGCTGGAAACAAAGCTGTGTCTCTGCTACCTTTGTCTCTTTCAGAGCTGGGCACCAAGCCAAGTGCACAAAGAGAGAGACAAAAACAACAGATCGAGTAGCTGAATCATACTAAAATTTGATTTCTAGATGCTGCACAAGTCATGTTTTATGAAGTTAAAAAGGGGAAGGATGTCTTTGTTTCTTTTGGTTGGTGAGATTCTTTTTGGTTTTGTTTTTTAATGGAAAGCAATGCTGAACTCTGTGACTGGCATGATGCTAACACTGTTAAATATAAGAGCATTAGCCATAGGCATGGCAGAATCGATTCATCAGTCACAGAAGGCCACTATGCTTTTTTTGCCTGTCATTAGTAATTTGCTGAACACATGTTGGAAAATGGCCACTCTTCAAATGAGCCAAAATGAACCTGTGAGTGTAAGGAATGCTAAGCTGTTACCTTTTGAGGCAAACTTACCTGCTGCTTCTGGCTGGACTATAAGCAATGCACATTTTTTTGTGTTCTATCAGTATCTGTTTTCTAAGTGTTTTCTCTAGTTCCATATACGATACCTTGTTTGTTTGAAACTGCTTATAAGCACATTGCTTCATTTTGTGAAAGTGGGAACAAACTGGAAGGCTGTAGGGAACTGTTGGCTGGTTCTGGTGCTGCTGAAGTCATGAATCCATGTTCTTTATGCTGATGTCTATAGCTGCTACTTCTGCTTTCCTAGTATTTTGTTAATAGTATTGATCTCCTGCCAGAGGTGCAATGGAGGCTTTTCAGTTCACATAGTTAGACACTGATACATGCTTTAGTGATGGTGCTTCAGGCTTTGGTGTGGAATTCTGCTCGGACTATAATGCTCAGTAAATGGAGCACAAAAAATGAGTGAAGCCAAGTGCTATGTACAGAGCAACACACAAAAGGCCATTCAGAAAGGAACACAACTACTTGTTTTAGCCTGTGGGTAAGTTTGTCTTTAACTGCAGTAAGTGATGAGCACATGTTTAGAGCTGTGCCAGAAAATTTGTTCTTCCACTAACCGTAAGTCTTTTGATTTTTTTGTAGGATTCATGCATAAATTTAAACCTATCCTTTAGTACCCCCCTGAATAAAGGCTGGTATTATATTATGGTGGTTGACAGAGCAGCTTGTTACAGAATCACATGTTACTCAAGGTCCAGGGAGTTCTCTGGAGCTCTAGTCCAATCCCCTCTGCTCACCCAGGTCAGAGCAAGTTGCACAGGCCTTTTAATATCTCCAGGGATAGACACTACATTTTTCCTAGATAATCTGCCCCAGTATACGACCAGACTCACAGAAAGTGTTTCCTTGTTATCTTCTAGTCTGTTTCCAGTTACTTCCTCTGTTTGCATATCTAAATGTCCCAATGCCATTTTTGTCTTTTTAGACCTGCTGGACTTCGCTTAGTTCAATTTGTGCCTAAGGTTTACAACAGACTCTGTTTTTATGGAAGTAACTGCTCCTTCCTTTCGCTGTCTGAAAATAAATAAATAAGAGCAGTAACAAAATAAGAAAATTTGAAAGGGTTAGAGATCAATTAATTGGCCTGTGCAGTACCTGACTCTGCAGAGCATATTGTGAAATAGATTTATTTGAGCAATGATGACCCCCCTCCCCCCTTATACTGTTTTCTAGTTGGTCTCACATATCTATACAAGGAAACAAACATCAGGGAGTTTTTTCTTCTGTCTTTTCACAGAATTGCCGTGAAAAATACTGGGCTGAGACCAAGCAGCAATGGCATTTTGACCTAAGGGGGGTTGTCCAGCAGCTGTGTGTATCCACCTCTTAGTTGCTGTATTCTTTGTCCAAGCTAGAGAGCTGCTCATGGGAGTTGTGTGAGATGTTAATAATCCTCCTGTGTGTGGCAGTTACTGTAAATGATCTTTAAAGCCTTCAAGCAGAGGAAGATAAATAGGGGAGTGCTCATAAGCTGGATGTTGCTGTGTTACAGTAGAGCTCTACAGTTTAAACCAAGCCCTGTGCTTTCCTTCCATCACTCCTGTCTGATCAGTTGTACTCCAGGATGCAGAAGAGAGGGGCAACAGCTCAGGGGCATCATCACTGCAGTGCTGGGCTCCCCAGTACACAGAGAAACCAGGATGAGCTGGAGAGTCCAGCAAAGGGTTAGTGAGCTTATGGAGAACTTGTGAGAGCTTGGTCTGTTCATCCTGGAGAAGAGCCATCTCAGGGGGATCTTGCCCACGTGTAAAAATTCCTGACTGGGTAAGTATTGGAGACTTGGTGCTGCCCAGTGGAAGGACAAGTGGCCATGGGCACAAATGAGATAGAGGAGATTCCTATTTTTAAATAAACATTTCAGAAGTGTTGGGTTGATTGTTGTTTGTTTGGTTGGTTTTTTTTTTCCTGTCAGAGTAGTAAAACACTAGAACAGATTCAAACATCTGCTGCTTGAGATGTTCCCAATTTGCCAGAAATTGTTGTTGCCCTTTCTCCCTGGGGTAAGGGATGGAGCCTGCAGGGGCAGTGAGGCAGCCAAGGCAGGGCTGTCACTGCTGTGTGTGACCACGTTTGTGATGTGCTGGTGCAGGCAGCAGCTCTGCAGCTGCTGTCAGGGCTCTCCACCTGTACAGTGAGACCAGAGCTGGCCCTCTCCAACAACCACATCTTGACCTCTCTCCCTTCCAGTGTCTGGGTGTGCAGAATACATCGAGTGAGGAGGTTTTATCTCTGCTCAGTTCTCTGTGGCAGAATAAAAAAAGCCACATATGAAAAATGAAGAAGAGGGGATTTAGAGACAATTGGAATTGCTATTAATCTTATTTGTAGTTCTGTATCTGAAAATAGTTAATGCTGGATGTTTCAGAAGCATGAATTTTCTTAAATCAGATATTATGAAGTTAACTTATTTTTCAGGATGTAAACTTTGGGAGGACTTTTAAATACAAAATACAAAAATCTGGTGACTGCTGGGTCAATATCGTCTCTTTAAGGCTGTGCTAAGGACTCCCTGGGACATCACATGGATTCATTATTACTGGTGGTGCCTCTTAGTACTACTTTACTGACCCTTTGTGCAAGGACCCAAGGTCCCTGCAAACCCTTGTATGCTCTTCCACGAAGGTGGATGCTGCTGGGAACTGTCAGGATGCACCTGCAGCTGCCGTGACTTCCATCCCCAGGAGCTGGAGGAGGTGAGCAAGGAGTACAGCAGCCCTGGCAGTGTGTGCTCCTGCAGAGCTGAGTGCTCACCCGGAGGGAGCCCTGCTGGGAAAGGCAGTGCTTGGATTTGGCACTCCTCCCATGCCCAGGAGCTGTGCCCGTGCCATCCAGGATAAGTCAGCAGAGGGCAGCCCTTTAACGCCAGGGCTGTGCAGCTGAGGACCAGTTTGTTGCTGCACTGCTGGAGCAGCCTCCCTTCACAGGGCTGGAAAAGCCAACAAGTGGCTGCTTAATGACAGTGCCATTGACACCTCTAGCGATGGGTGACAGGGAAGAGCAGCCATAGCTGTGGTGTATCTAGCCTTGCACAGTGTTTATATCTCCTGAGACTTCCTAGATTTCCCCTGAGCACACCAGCAGTGCTGGCTGGCTGCATGTGCAGCTGAGGAGTGATGTCTGATCAAGATACCTAAGCAATTAATTTATCCCTTGCTTTGGCAGAAGGCACAAGCTGCACAAAAATTGTTGCTTGAGGAGCTGTTCACGTGTGGACCTGGGGCAGTCTGTGCCTTGGCTTTGCTTTCAAAGAGGGATCAGTGTGCAGATATCATTCTAAGGCCACTCTCTGGTTTGTTCGTTTTTTTAAAAAAAAATTTGAAGTACTAGAAATACACTCAAACATCACAGCTGTATCTCACAGGAATTCTAAAGCTGGGAAATGGAAGATGTAATGGCATTCATAATCCTTCTCCTGCCTGGAAAAATAAAGCACATCTGGATCTGGATAACTGAGTCTGGCAAGCTCCCTGCAGGAATACAGGACCCTCCCCAATGCAGTGAAACACATGTTAACACAGGTTAATCAACTGCTTAAATTAACCACATAGGTAAGTGTTTTTCTGGGACAGGCTCATGTGCAGGTGATAGAAAGGCCCACAGATAACCAGTGAAAGCAGTGAAAAATGAGATTATTGGCTGATAGTATTAAGTGCCTTTTATCTTGGATGGCCTGAGAAATTAAATCCTAAACTTGCCATTAACCTTCAGCCTTTGAGAGGCTTGTGGAGCCACTTCAGGGGTTCCCTATATATGGTTCCAGACCTTATGTCAAAATCAGGTGTACAGACAGATATTTGTCAAAAAAAGAGATTCTTCCTCAGTGTTATCTTCTGTGATACAGTGCTAGTATAAGTGGGAAGGATACCAGTATCAGTAAATATGATGTCCTCTGCAAATTTTCTTCCTGTAGTCTGTGCTGTCCAGCAGAGCTGGGGAGGAAATGTGGCAGGAGAGCTGTTTTGCCCAGGTTGGCTACACCTTCCAGCATGTATCCTCACTGGGAACTGCAAGCTGCTGCTGCTACTCACCCTCTGATCAGTCAGGCAGGTGTGGGATCAAAATGACATTGAGGACTTCAAGGCTGTAGTCTCAACAAAAAGACAAAGAGATGAAAATGTTAGCACATTTGAATCTGTGAGTTCCCCATGACAGACTGAGTTGGAGAAAGTTTGGTTATCTGAGGCACTGCAACTCCTCAGCCCTTCCGGAATGCCCCTGCTTGTCCTTGGATGCATTTCTTATGTTGATAAACCATTGCTGGCCTTTTTTCCCTGTGAAAAAGGAGATGAAAACTACAGTCCTTGCAAGTCTGGGTTTGTCTGTAACAGCAGTGCTGTAGCTGCTGTTGTCTTGCCTTAACACTTTTTGTGCTTGAGACTCTTACTCTGATGTTTTGTCTGCCCAAGAGGGAGTCAGAGCTTTCTGCTTTTCTGTTGTTTTCATGTGATGTGTCTTTCCCTTTGCTTTTATTTTCCTTTTCGTGCTTTGCTTCCATGCTTTGCCTCAGTGTTCACTGGTCTTCCCCAGCTCAGGTCAGTGGGATGCTGATGGACAGCTCTTTGGATGCTGGCACTGTACCAGGCTCATAATCTTAGTAGGAACCTTTTGCTTCTGGATAAGAAATGGAGTGTGTGCTTTAGGGAGGGTTTTATTTCTTGTCAAGTGACCATCACAACACTCTCCTCCCCAGACAAACACTCTGGTTCTCAGACCTGTTCCTCACGTAGCAAATGGAAAGCAGAAATGGCTCTGCCAAAGATGTTGACCCCAGTCACTGGTGTGGGCCCTCCTGCAATGCCCAACACCCTCTGAGGAACCACAGGGGCCAGGGGCTCTCCCCAGCAGCCAGGATGAACAGGGCTACCCTCACTCTGTGACAAGCATCGTTGTGTTACCTGTCCCTTTGTGAAGGAGCCCTAATAATTTTATTTGCCAGTTCACTGCAGGGGAGTCACTGAGGCTGTGCTGTGAGGATTTGAAGTTTTATAAAATCTCTGCAAGAACATTCATGGGTGTAGGGATAAGGAACTAAACCTCACTGTGCTGCTACTGGAATTGTGCATACAGTTCTTTTCATTTAACTTGGGTTTGGAAAAGCTTCATGTTTGTGAAAATGCAAATTCTTTAACTTGGCAACTTTTTCCTTTTCTATCCCACATCTAATAGATATTTGATAACTAACAATAAAATTTCAGTTTTGTTTTGATGTAAAAGAGATTTGTTTCTGATGTAAAAAACCAGAGCAATGTTTCATATGAAATGGTGACTGCTGCCCCTTCAGTGAACTGCTCAAAAGCAGAACAATAACTGGCTTGCATGCTTTAGGAGTCACAAATAACATTTTGAATGGTTTGGATCATAATGGCTGTATTCATTACCCCCTACAGATTGGCTGTCATAATCAAAACTATTTCTCTATATGTTGTGTGACTTAAGGCATGCCTATAATTCCAGTGAGATCCTTGTAGATAGTATTTAATCAATCATATGGAACAATGTGTGTAAATTCCTACGACTGTATGGAAATTCAATATCTTGCTGTGAAGACACAACACACAAAATAAGTAAAAAAAAAATTAAAAGGCTTTAATGAACAAAACAAAGGCTTTCTATTGTAATTTCAAAATCACCATCCTTCAAAGAAGCGCACAATGACAAAGTAATGAGAAGGAATTGAGTCCTAAGGAACCTTCTTTTCATATCTTTATTTCTGGGTTTTACAGCTGGGCAAGCAAATGTGATCGTGGCCTCTGTAATTGAAGCACTTTCCTATAGCAAACTCTATCAGTTGGATATTTTCTCATTTAACCCCAGCTCGCAGCTCGGCTGCACACAGCTGTTCCAGCCCTTCCCCTCAGTGGGGAGTGGAGGGAGAATCAGAAGGGTTTAGGTGAGGAAACTAAATACAGTTTAATAAATAAAGCAAAAGTCACTCACAGGCAAAGCAAAACAAGGAATTCATTCACAGCTTCCCAGGGCAGACAGGTGTTCAACCATCCCCAGGACAGCAGAGCTCTCTCATGAGTAATGGTGACCTGGGGAGACACTCTGAATGTCCCCACTCCTTTCTTCTGACCCGGCTTCATAGCAGTCAGCTGATGCCACAGCGTGTGGGATGTCCCTTGGATCAGTTGGGGTGAGCTATCGTGGCTGTGTCCCCTCCCAAAGCCGTGTTGCACCCCCAGCAATTTTTGGGTGGGGTGAGGATCAGAAAAGCTCTTGCCTTGACTCTGTATCAACGCTGCTCAGCGGTAAGGAAAACATCCCTAATAACCAACACAGTCCCCAGCACAAACCCAAAACACAGCCCGCTACCGTGGAGGAAAAGAAATTTAACGCAACCCCAACCAGCACAGAGATGCTCAGCAGAAAAGTCTTGTCCTGGATCCAGCTTCGCCTTGCAGGAGCACCCGGCAGAGCCGGGAGCTCACCAGCCCAAGCGGAGCCGTGCCCCGTTCGAGTCTCTGTTGTTCTAAACATCCATCAAATTACATCCAGCCCGTTCAGGCGGAGCCCCGGCACGCCGTGCCCTTGTGCCTAAGCCGCTGCCGCATCCCCGGCGGTGCCGGGGCGGGCCCGGGGCACCTGCGGCGGGGACAAAGCGGGGCCGGGCGGGGCGGGGCGNCACTGCGGGGTGGGCGCGTAGCCACACTTGTAGCTGTTCTTGGTGCTGAAGGAAGCGACGCTCCACGGCACGGCACGGCACGGCACGGCACGGCACGGCACGGCACGGCACGGCACGGCACGGCACGGCACGGCACGGCTCGGCACGGCGCGGATCATGTCGCCATGTCGGAAGTGAGGAAGTTCACGAAGCGGCTCAGCAAGCCGGGCACGGCGGCCGAGCTGCGGCAGAGCGTCTCGGAGGCGGTGCGCAGCTCCTTCGTGCTGGTGAGCGCCGGGAGGGGCCGCGCCCGGGGCCGCTCGGCGAGGGGCGGCAGCGGGAGGAGCCCCGCGGCGCTGGGAAGGGGCAGAGCCGGGCAGGGATGCGCCGAGAGCGGGGAGAGGGAGAGGCTGAGAGGGCCTGGGGAAGGGGCAGAGCTGGGTCGGGGCTTGGCGGAGCGGGGGATGCGCAGGGCGCGGCGGGGCAGGATTTGGGAAGCGCTGGGCAAGGGATGAGGAGGGCGCGGCTGGGCAAGGCGGTGGATGAGGATCTCGCTCTGGGATCCCCTCCGTGAGGGCTGTGCCGTGCCATCCCGCCGGGCACCCCACCTGCCGCCACCGCAGGCTCTGAGCGCTCAGATCGCGGGGAAGCGGCGCTTGGTCCTGGCGGGCGCTGGGGCTGGGGAGGGGAATTCACGGGAACTGTGAGTGAGGGGCTCTGAGCGAACAGGTAACGGAGTGACAGGGGGCAGACAGTGGGAAACCGGCACATGGATGGGGCAGGACTGAAGGGCACGACCTGGCTAGGTGGGAGGCACAGGCACTGGCCCGGTACATCCCGGAATCGCTCCGGGGTCTGCGGTGGGACCCAGTGCGTTATCAGATGCGTTTCATCCCGGGATGCTGCAGCAGGTTGTCTTTGTTGTGCTCGCAGCTGTGCAAACCGTAGTGCTGTGCCCTGGGAGGATGCCGGGGTCAGCTCGCAGCTTCCCGGGGCTTTGTTGGATATGTTTCACTGGTGCTCATTGAATTACTTTAATGTGTAATCAACTTTGACCTTGACTTTGATGGAAGAAAGGTTAGGCAATGGGATATGCAGAAAGTGCAGTACAAGTTCAGCAAATAATTCCCATTAGTTCTCTACTATTAGATTGAATGGCATGTGCTGTGAAATAAATTGAGAGGTTTGAACATTTCTTTTAAAAACAGAGTTTGCTTGTAAATTTGCAGATTTCTAAGCCTGAAAAAAAAGCCATGGTGATAATCCAGCCTGATTTCCTTGTGCTAGTTTTTGCTTCCTATGTGCAGTTGTTTGGGGATCCTTATGAGCTTCCATGTGATTTGCTTTCCCTCTTTCATCAACAATACACAGGGTCAAATGCTTTGTACAAGCTAATGGAACTTTCAATTAAAAATAAAATTGCATATATAGGACGAGAAGAGCTTTGGTTTCCTACAGGCTAATGGTTATGTGGTGCCTGTGTGAGGTTCCTTCTCTCAGAAGGGGAAGAGATGGGTGGGACTGCAGATGAAGATAAATAAAACCTTGACAGGAACCCAAAGGAGCCATCACAGTCTATCAGGCAGCCACTCTTTTTCTGATCCTCTCTAGGGTTTCATTGCCCATGTCCCTGCCAACTTCTCTCTCTTTCTGGCAGGCAAATCCCCAGAGCTGCTGTGCTGCCTCGTGTGTTTGCAGCCAAGCACCAGAGCAGGGTGAGGGCAGGTGTTTCTGATCCCCAGGTCCTGGCAGAGTTTCCTGATTTTGACAGTTCAGCAGCAAGGGATAAATCCCAGCATTTGTGCATCACTAGGAAGAGCCATAAGGCACTGCAGTGATCAAGGGTGGGGAAGGACAAGCACAAGCTTATAGGACTGTCTCAGATGGCATTTTGACCTTCCTCAGTGATTAAGGATGAGGTTTGCTCCAGCAAAAAGCTGGCTCCCCTCTGTCTAGTAGCTTGTCATCTTTGTGAGGAAGGGATGTCTGTGTGCTGGCTCTTGAGGGGGTACAGAGAGGATCCTGGGACATGATGGTGGGGAGTGGTGGAGCGAGGGTGAGAATGAGGAGTCATAGTTTCTGATCTTGTTCCCAAGGTGAGTCTCAGTTTTGGTGTTGATGGTGCTGGGCAGCTGCAGAGCATTGTGTGAGCACCTCCCCAAACCATCTACCCCCTCCTTGCCACAGCCAGTGTGGGGCAGATGGAAGGGCCCAGCATCAAGACTGTGATCCCTCACCCTGGGGCAGTGCTGAGCTCAGGGGTGCCTCTGGGAAGCAGGGGGTGGCCAGTAGGTACATGAGGAGTAGGAGTTGGCATTTGATAACTGGATGGAGCAGGCTGGCAGCAAGTGATAGACTGTGTCCCAGGATGTCAGGAACTGGGACTTTCTGAAGCAGACTGGAGTTGCACTGGAGCCTTTGCTTGGCAGGATCCCATCCTGTTCCTGCATCCTGGACACAGCAGGTGATGTTGAGTCACTAAAAAGTGCGTGAATAGTTTTATACTCCCTTGGTCATCTTGTCAGGTGCCTTGACTGTCTGCTTGCCTTGGGGCAATCACAGCTGAAAGCACAGGTATCTCTGGTGGTGAGCAGAGCTAATGCTGCAGGTACAGAGCACACACCTCCATCCCCAGGAGGAGTGGGCACCACGGGGCTCTTTCAGTGTGATGGTTGAGCTCAGCACTTTGGGCATTCAGAGCACTCCTCGAGACAAGGAACTGTCTGGAGTAAAAAGCTGTCTGTAGTCAGTGAATGAAATGCTCATAAATGAAAACACCTCAATGAGGAAAGCTTTTAAGGTCATGGAAGTGGTCAGCTTGTACACAGCCACAATGTGTGTGTTAGAGGAGGTGTCTCTCTAGCCATAAGTGCTGTGTCCAGCCCAAGGGAGTGCAGTGTCTGGTACAGTGTGGTTACAAAGCTGCTGTCTTACAGGTGCAGTGAAGCCCTTACCATCTTATTTCTGTTCTTGGTTTTTGATTTATGCCTGGCTAGTGCAAGGAGAATATTTATGTTGCTGTCTTTGGCAGGCTTTGCTCCTTTGTGCTTGTGAAGGGGAATCAGAGCTTTGTTGGATACGGTGGTGGTTGGCAGTAAGGGGAGGCTGTCCCTTTCCAAGGTGTCCTGGAGTGCCTGTGTCCACACGCTGCCCTTTGGACCAGCTGCTAGGATGCAGTCAGTGCTGCTCCTGTCAGGGTAAGCAGAGCTGTAACCTGGAGCAGTGGAAGTGAGCACAGGCTGTGGTGGGGAGCTTGGGGGCACTTTGGGTCCTTTGGGAAGCACGGGGAAGGATGAAGTGCAGTTCACTTGGGGCTCTTGTTCCCTCTTACTCTGCTGCTGTTCCCAACATCCCAGCCATCATTCTGGCTTGCATCTCCTTCACAGCCAGACTGTGTAGGGGAGGTCTTGGTGGGGAGGAATAGTTGAGCAGGCACAGCCCTGCAGAGCAGCGCTGGGAGTGCCGGGTGCCGCAGGCAGCTGTGCTCTGTGGGAACCCTGCTTCTCTCTGTGCTCTTTTCTTCAAGAGGCTGCAGGGCAGATTGTATCAATTTCAGCTTTGAATGGTCCCTGATGCGTGCTACTGATTACAACTGGGGAGGAAGTTTTGGCAGGCTAATTGACAAATAATGTCACTGTTTAAATAAACAGACAAATTTAGTGGAAGTGTTTGTTGGCAGGTGGGATAAATTGCACACTTGAAAGATAAAGGGAAATTTTAAGATTGGGCTAAGAAAGGAGCAGTCAAAGCCCAAGTGTGATAACTTTAACCATTCTTGACCAAAAGATGACCTGCAGCTGAAACCTTGGGGCACCAACAGTAAAATACTGTGTTAGAAGTGCAACTTCAGAGCCAAAGTGCTTATGGTACCCGGGAGAGGCATCTGGGCTAGAGCTGAAAGAGAGCAGCCAGGGACCTTTGGCAGGGGATGGAGATGGGTGATTTTGGCTCAGACCTTCAGTGCAATCTCCCTCCTCCCATCCTCTGATGTTGCTGAGTAATAGTGGGAAAGTTGAGCAGCAAGCAGGAGAACCCTGCTCAGAGGTACTGGCTGATGTGGGACCCGGGCAGCTGCAAAGCTCAGACACTTGCAGCAGGATGCACATGTGCTCAGGTGTGCAGTCCTCCTTCTGATGGAAGTGGCTGTGCCCCTCTCCTTCACCCCATCTGCACCCCATGGAGTGCAGTGGGGCATTGTGGAATTGAGCAGTTTAAGAGCACACATGTGTGAATGAGACCCTGGGTCTTTTGACACTGCCAGGACAACAGCAAAGGCTCTTCCTTCTGCCTGAGGATCCAAACCAGCTGCACTTTTTTGGGTGGATGTGAGGCCAAAGCTGTGCCTCCCCTGTCTCTTTGGGATGTGCTCAGCAGCTCTGGGGCCCTGCAAGGAGAGGGGGCTGTGTCTCAACCCGTGTGCAACTTTTCCATAAGTGTCGTTCTCTGTGTCGTGACAGAGAAATTAAAAGTGTGGGAAGCACGAGATCAGAGCAGCAAGCACTTGACAAAACACAGATGATGCATTTT
>VZTT01051054.1:4672-17254 GCA_013400855.1 Buphagus erythrorhynchus
TTTAATTGTGGTTCAACCTCAAGCAAGACAACCTATAGTTACTGCAAAGTTGAAATATTCTCCAGCTGGTTCAGGGTTAACAGAGTTTGGGATGGTCTCCAATAAACTTCTCACTCTTCCTCTGATGTGTGGCCAGCATGCAGCAGAGTGAAGCAGGGCTGTCCCACTCCTGGACCTGGCTCCTGGACACTGTCCCTGTGTGATGCTTGTCTGCCAGAAGCTGCTGACTGCACCATAGAGCAACTCATAAGCAGAGATGGCCATGGTCGTCTCTGTTGCTCTTTCAATGAGTGAACCCAAATCAAGATTTGATGGAAACTGGCCTTCCACACTGTGCCAGCATTCCCTGCAGGTGGTATCAGGAGTGGTTTCTGAAAAGTACAGGTGATGGTGTGGCCCTTCTCTGAGCCCTTACCTTGCTTGCTGGGCAATGAGCTGTGATGGACTTTACCTGGTCTCTGGACTGGGTGGAGCTCTGGTCTCAAACCCATGAACAAGAACTTTGTGGATCAGTGGCTGGAGGTACAGTCATAGGTATAAGGTCAACATTGGAGGAACATACACACCGACCAGTTCTAGCACTTGAAGCCTAGACTTTCATACTCTTAGGGCTTAGTTTTTAAAATATTCTCCAGCTCCTCTCCTCCTGCAGTAGCCAGAAAATGCCATGTTGTTGTGTCATGGCTTTCTGTGGCTGCTGGGCCACCTGGCAGTGCTGAGAGAGAGGCTCAGTTCCCAGCTCTGGGACCAGGACTTTCAGGTTCTTTGCTGTCTAAGTTCTTGCTCTGCTCTGTGACAGTCAGGTCTAATGTAAATGCAGACAATACAAATGTGATTCTTTGACTTGATGGCCTTATTTCTTGAGAACAATCTCATCAACCTCTCTTGTATCTCACTCCCCATTCATTGAGTCTCAACTAAATTCTAAAGTGTCTGGAGGATGTGCCACGTTATGGAAAGATGCCAGACCTCTTGGGATACTGTTGGAGAGCTCTATTAACCAGAGGATGCAAATGCAGACCCTGGAGCTGCCTCTAGCTGACCAACTCCCTCATGTTTTGAAATATTTTCCCCATGCTTTCCTTAAGTTTTCTTCATATTCCAAAATCAAGCTAAACCTCTGACTATGTTTTGGTAAGTTGCCTATTAAATGGGTACTAATTATACATAAAGATTTAGCATTAATAATTTAAAGTAACATGGGAAAGGAAGAAAAAGTGAGGATTATGTTTGTTTGTCTGTGGATTTTCCGCCCATGATTCTGGGAAAAGGCATTAAATATTTTGGGGATATTTGATTTTTTAAAATGAGATTTATCTTCCTTCTTATTTTTCATCAAGACTGAAAACATTATAAAACAATATTTTGTAATTATCAATACTTAAATCAGTGCCTGTAAGATTTTTTTAAAGATGTCTTTGTTTATTTGTTAAGAGAAAGCTGCCGCTCAGCATTGGAGATTCCTAATACATTTTTAGCAACATCAAGTATCAGAATAGATTCCACATACATTCATATACATAAGTGAATTGAAAGAGAGGTGCATGTCTTTACTTTTGGGAGTAGCTTTAGCTTTGGAAATTAGAAGAAAAAAAACCTTACAGTTAAATTTTTAAGTGTTCCAGCTGTTAGCAAAAAAGGAATTTTGTCTGAAAATGAGTGTTCTGATTCTAGTTTACTGGGAAGGAGAAACAGTAATAAATTGTATCATGTTTACAAGCACCTGTACAAAGTGTTGCCATATGTGTAAAACCTCAGGGCATGTGGGGCCATACCACAGTTGGGACACCCATCCATCCTTCTGTTTTGTTGGAAGGAAGGAAGGAAGTGTCTTGCTGCTGTCTTGGGACTGGGAGAGGCAGTCTGGGATGGGACCAGTGTTACCACCATTGCTATGACATGGGATTATCTAAATCTGATTTATGTCATGCTTTTTTACTTAAAGACAATGAAATTCCTTGTTGGTTTCAGGTTGTCGTTTGGTTTTTTTTTTCTGCTATACTACCAGCTATGAGAAAACATTTAAAACAACCATATGCCTGAAAATAATTCATTATGAATTCTGTTAAGTTCTCCCAACTGTTTTCATTTTACCAGTCTTAGAGCTATGTTTCATTGTGTGTTTGGAGGGAATCAGGCACCACAGAACCTGAAACCTGAAAGAGACCTCTACATTTTATTAGGGTATAAATAATGGTAATAATTTGATGGAGCTCCTTGAATAACACAACAGAATGGGGTATGGTTTACAGCATCATACCTTGCTTTGTCTGCAGAGCTTGTGCTGCAGATTGCTTTTCTGCAGATTAGCTCCTGCCAGTGAGAAGGTCATAAATGCCCACCTTAATCACTGGCTACGTCTAAACCCCCCAATTTAATCCCTATATAGGACACCACACACTTTTTAAGATGCGACTTGAAGAACTTAAAAGAGTGGAAAATATGTTCTCACTAAGGTGTAGTTGAGGCTGCTATGTGGTATTGCAGGGGGTGGGACAGACAGCTGGTCTCAAGCATGTTAATCTGTAAGGGAGCAATTAACAACCTTGTAAAGGGTTCCACAACATCACTCTGCTGAGACATTGGACAGTCCAGGACTTGCCTAAAATTCCTTTTGTTTCATAAAATAATTTTCATCTATTTAAAACAAGGGCAGGGGAGGGGGAGAAACAACATTTCTTAAAACTAGAAACCAGAAACTTTTATAAACTGTAATTATTTTTAAAAGAAAGCATTGTTTCTAATCAGCTCCATAGGCTGGACTGTATGGCAGATGGATGGCTGTGGACTTCAAGCACACTTACTCTGTCCCCTCCTCCCCTGTTCCCTGCTCACAAGGAATTCAAACACAAAATATCAGTCAGGGAAAATAAAATGGAGAACTTCATTGGTTGACTAGTATTTTGTTCTTTCACTTCCAACATTGTATCTGATCATCATGACCTTTAGCTAAGGGGATGTATTAGCAGATGTGTTGCCTTTGCTGGCACAGTCAAATAGGCTGCTTTCTAAATCACCTGGTAGACAGCCTTTCCACTGGCAATATAAAGTCTCCGTGCTCATTCCCTGGTACAGAGGTCCCTAATCCCAAAGGAAGGGGACAGGGATATGCAGTGAAGCTGTGTACCAGAGATCACTTTGGTGTATCCCCAAAGCTAGTGACCACATGTATTCCCCAGACAACCTTTTCAACAGAAGAAGGGCAAATGGCCTTCTGGAGCAATCCTTGTTTGCAGAGATCTGAGTGCAGCTGTCAAGGAAGGGCAGCAGAGCCAGTATTGTTCCACAGAGACTTGTAGCATCATGGCCGTGTTGCAGCCATTTATCATCAGCCTCTGTCATTCCCAAACTGGGGCCTCTCACATGATAACACAGAGTGCCACTGCTCCTTTACTGACTTGGTCCCTGGTTAATCAGTTTGTTCAGGTTTTGAATGCTGTATTCAAGCATATTTTTAACAATGAAAAGCTCTCTGTGCTAAAAGAAAGGTCCTACGTATTTGAGTCACATTCTTTTCTCTCCAATCATTTCAGGTTTTGTGTCACTTGATTTGTACTAGCTGTGGCTCATTATGAGAAGTATTTGTCAGTGTGGTCACTAAGGCACGCACAGCCCTACATGTGAAATTTAATTATGGGCATGGGAATTTCCTGTCCATTCCCTTGAAATATTGTTGCTTAAAAGTTGATAGAGTGAAGGTTTTGCAAATTGAAAGAGAGAAGCATGAAGGAAGATAGACAGAGGAATAGACAGAGGGGTCCAGAGATGTCTGATGTCTGGGGATTGAAGAAAAAAGCCAGGTTCCCTTAGGAGCAGTGAATGACCCTGGAACCATTGGAACAGAGAAAAAAGAAGACACCCTGAAGGCACTGAGGGATACAGGATGGAGCCTGATAACAAACACTGAGGGACAGATCCTTGAATTGGATCAAGAGAGAAAAAAGGGCTTGGAGAGGAGAAAGAAAGAAAGGTTAGGGCTGAAGGGAGCCTTCTGTCCCAAGGACCTTTAAATCTGAGATTGTGAGCACAGGATGCACATGCTGATATTACAGTGCAAGGTTCTTGGAAAAACTATGGGATAAAATTGGCATAATTTTTATTTCATGTATTTGCTCTGCCTCTCCTATCTCACTAGAAATATTTGAGCAAGTGCTGAGCCCTGGCCACTAGTGCACAGCTGAGCAGGACAGAAGGACTTTGCCTCCTGCAAATGAAGCCATTTTCTGGGAAGCCTCCTGCTCATGCAGTGATGTTGTTTGTATCTTTGCTTGAGAGGAGTTTTATACAAGATGGAGAAATCTTTCTTTATTGATGGGCAAGTGACATCATCATTGTTACCCAAATATTTCTTGAGGCAGGGTCTGTATTAAGCATTCCCTAAGTATTCAGGGCCTTTAACTGCAGAATCCAATCATGCTGCAGAACTTTGCTTCATCTTTTGAAATCTCACTTAAGTAAAAGAAACCCCTGTAGTTTGTAGTCCCCTTTGCTCAGTTTGAGTTATTATACCACAACCCCTCTTTCTGTCCTAACACCCTGTAACCTCCCCCTCCTCCCAGGGAGAACAGCTCTGACCCTCAGCTCCAGTGGCAGAGCATTATCACATACACATCACAGGGCACATGAGCATTACCACATACAAGAACATGGGGCAGAGATGGGTTTTTTGAGAAATAGAGATGGTAGCAGGTAGCTTGTTCCTGTTACAGCATCACAAACAGCTACAGCATTACAACAGAGGCTCTCAAAGGCATTGAGGTTCCCTTACTTATTACTTTTTCTCCCTGCCCTAAATCCATTCCTGGTAGAACTTCAAGAAGGAGTTGAGGAGCTTTGCTAGCTGCAACCTGACAGATAACAGTGGTGTCTTAATCAGCAGAGCCTGAGGCATGGCCACCAACTTCCCAGGTGTTTTTCTCTGCCTACCAGTGTGATGCCTGTCACAGTTGCTCACTGGCTGCTTTTCACTGATGAACATTCAACAGATTTCAACCAAGCTTCATGACAGTGCTGTTGTCACTCATGGTGCAGCTACAGAGCTGGATGTTGCCTCCATGCTCTTGGGAGGGAAACCGTCAAAACACCAGCAGCCAGCAGAGCTGCTGCACTGGCTGAGCCCACAGATGGTATGAAAATAGGGAGCTTTCATTTCAGCAGAATGATAAAATCTGAGACTTAATTGTGACAGCTGCATTTGCATTAACTATTTCAGTACCTGAGCATTTTAGCAACGTGTTAAAAACCTGAGCCTATCCATTCTCTCTGTCGTGATAATGACCTCCAGTTCAGAAGTTAACTTTCATCTTCCACCCTACTAACTTTGGATGTTGTTTTCAGGTGCCAGGATATATTGGCATGTTGGAAACTGAAAATATAGATATATACATTTAATTTAAGATTGAGAAAATACAAGTCTTTCCTGTCTTGATTATATTACTTATTTTCCTGGTTAGGATGTTAGAAATTCTTGTTCCCTTAGGCTTAGGCTATGGAGAATATTGGCTAGGTCAGTGTCAGCTCTTTCTGAGGGTATTCCCTGGAGCATATCTTTTTTGTACACAATTGCATGACTGGAGCTACAGCTGAGGAGATTTTCAGTACCACTTCCCTAGTCATGATAATTGAATTATTGTACCAACCACGAGTTACTCCATAAAGAATACAAATAACAGATATTCATTTGGATATGGGGTCAATTTTGCACCTTTAGAACTTGAGATGTAGCTGCGTTTCAGGTAAAACACAAAAACTTAAGACATGTTACTTAAAATCAGAGATAACTTCCTTCAAAGTTGATGATTTTCCATTTGAACAATTACCGTGCTTTAAAATTTCATCTATAATCAAATTTAAGAACTTTGCATAAATCTAAGCATCATTTTTGGGGAAAGTAGAATGTGAAGTATTTGCAATAGGAGGTGTTAATACATAGCTGAAGAATGGAAGCAAATTCATACAAAAATATAGAACTAGACATAGACTTGAAAGCTAACGGTCTTATTTGCAACTTTTTTTAACTTAACACTATCGCCATAGTCTCCATTATTTGGTGCTGGAGTCATATTATCTACTGATGTGCAGATAATGTCACAGTTCCAGAGTAATAGCTTTCTGTTTGGAAGGTATTGAAAGAACAATTGTTAGGAAATGAAAACTTCAGAGAAGCCTCAGCCCTGAGATAAAATAATGTAGATACCTTATTTACCCATTATCTCATTAGAATCCTAAATGCAAAGGTATATTTCATATTGATAGCAAGTTATGAAAGCATCACTATCAACTTAGTTACAGTCTAAAAATTCTCACACTTTTAGGAAGAGTGGGAAGGGCACCCCACAAGAGAGAAACTGAGAAAGAAGACTCTATAGAACAGGACATCAGTACTAAATAGAAAAAAGGAGGAAAAAGCAGTTCACTGTAGACTACAGTAGCTAGTAGAGTAGGGATGGAATCAGAGGAAAGAGAAATGCGACTGGGAAGAATAAAATACTTAACCATTATTTGTTCAAGGATAATGCTGGGATAAAATATATATCTATCAGCGAGATTCTGTCAGATTTACAAGCATCAGATCAGGCTGACTCACTTGTTATCAGCTGTAACTATGTAAAATATGCTGCTCCAACTAAATTGGCAAAAGGAAATAAAAAAAGAATGGTTTGCACATAAAGAGCTAAATTTTATGTTGATTCACCATATGTCCCTTGCCACCTCAGAGAAATAAAGATCTGAAGAGCATAAATATGCAAAGAATGTTGGCCAGGTTTTGCATTTTTAGTATTTTCTAGTTCTTCCATAAGTACAACACTCTTGCATCAGGTCTAAATGCTGCCAGCTGCATTGGTTGTAGAATTCTATCACTGAGAGATAGCAAAATTCAGATCATTTATAGGTCCCTTTTTCTTTTTGCTGGAGCATGAGATTTACAGCAAAACACAAGTCAGCTTGTTGATATTCATCTAGTTGGAAGACTGTTTCCAGGGAACATGCTTAACACGTAAACTTTTGGAGTAGGGACAGTCTTTTGTTCTGTGTTTGTGCCAGGTGGTCTTGGTCTCTAAACAGGGGTTCTGGTTGCACTAATAATAAATAATCTTTAAAGATTATAGTAATTCTTGATTTGGAAGTGACTAAGAGGTGTAGAAAGCAAGCCAGTCATTTATAAAAATCCAGCCTAGGCTGGCTTAGCCTTTTCAGTGCTGTGAGCCAAATGTCAGCTTTGGGGCACCTCTGTAAGTCGATCTCTGGAGCTCCATCAGAGCAGGGTTCTCCTCCAACACAGGTGGGCTGACAGTTTACAGAGTAAGTGTTTGGGCATGTGGAGGTGCTTGGGGAGGTGTATGCCAGCTGACACAGTCCTGGCAGCCAGCTCTGGCTCATGGGCTGCTGCTTTGATCTGGCCTTTCCATCGCACTCATGAGAACTGCTCCACTTTTTTTTCAAATATGTTGATAAATTTATCATTTTCTTCTGTATTTGCATAACTCATGTAATTGCTATGAAGTGACTTGAGAGTTTTCTGTATGTATTCCATAATCCGTGCCTGGGAGTTGTGTCATCTTGATTAGGTGTGATCGTGTAGGGTCTTGCAATGAAGGTTTTGTTCCTGGTCCTTGGCTGAAGGAGAAAAGAGATGTTTAGGGCAGAAGTGTGGATGCCAGCAGCACTGACCTTCTGCCCACTCCATCATGGCAAACACCACATTTTCAGGTGCAATCTTCTAAAATTAATCACCAGCAGACAAGCATTCAGTATAAACAGGCAGTGGGATATCAATTATGAGTCAGTATAAATTAAATAGGAGTCAATAATATTCTGCAGGTAATCACGTATTAGAGAAACACACAAATATGTGTTCATTTGCTCTTGTGTAAGAATAAGACCATGACTGAGGTACAGTCTCCACATTAGCACACAAAAGACATGCAATAGGGTCAAGTAATACATGCATGCATATAAATTACATTATGTTGCAAAAAATATGTTTCTGTTTCTCTTTGAATTGACTTTTTTTTTAAAAAAAAAAAAGGTTCAGGAATTTGCGAGGAAATTGTGTAGTGTGCAAGTTGTGTACAGTTTAGAAATGTAGTAGCAAACTGTAATACAGGCCCTATTGGTATTACAAGGTGATGAAGGGCTAAAATCAGAATGAGAATGAAACCCTTATAATGAGGTGCACATAATACGTGATACATTCTAAGGTGTGTGTGGAAAACTGAGGATTAGCTTGATTGACCAGCAGACACACACAAGGTTCAAAGACAGAAAAACTGAGCTATCTTAACTCAGAATCTGCAGAAAAAAGCCACTAGCAATACCTTTACCTACTCGTGGAAACATCATGCTAATTTGTGCCATTCTGCTTCACCTCTTAAGACATAAATTTAGGTTAAAAGTTGCAGCATTCACTCTCAAAAGCCTATATGCTGCTGGATGTCTTTTTCTTTGGAGTTCCAACCGGCATAAGACTTCAGGGAAGTGCCTGGCCAAGGTCATGGTATCCCTGCCTCAGGAAGGATGAGAGGCTGTGAACTTTGCAGCCATCAGAGGTAAAAGCATGGCTGGTCTCCACAGGCAACTGTTTCCAGGCTTGCTCTCATCTCATGAAAATGTGAAGAAATGTAGCCACTCCTGACCCTGAAATCAGCCCAGCAGAGCCTGGTGCTAATAATGCCAATAAGTTTGATCCATGCATGGGCCATTCATTTAAGAGATGGACTTGATGATCCTTGTGGGTCCCTTCCAACATAGAATATTCAGAGATTCTGTTTATCACTAAAGCAAGGAAACAAAAAAACCCTTGCTTGTGGTCAAAGGGAGCAATCAAGAGGACATTTTGGCATTTAATAAGAAAAGACCTAGGAAAAAAAGCTACTGATGTACTTGACCTGAGTGGTTAACCAAAAATCAGCTTCATAAGAGTATTTTTATGAAATAAGAAATTGCTGATGGAATAATGTATTTCTTTGATGCTGTTATGATTATTTTCAAAGACTGTGCACAGACAGTACTGATCCCTGAGCACAGCAAAAATGTGACAGCAAGGAGTGGTATTTCTTTCTGTAGCTCCAAGTCCTTCACCAGTTCTTTCTATTCACTGTACAAGGGAACTTCCCTTAACATAAAAGTCACTTCTACACAGTCACTAAGTCTACCATACTGTTCATTTCCCTACTGCATATGTTTGACATCTGTAAAAAATATTGTTGTACATGGTTTGAATATACAGCCCACCACTCAAGCCATGCAGAAAATCTGGAGGAGATGGCAGGAGCTCAAGACATCTGAACAGGACTTTTACTGTTAGAGAGGTATGTGGGTTTTCAACCAGAATGATCTTGATTAGCTAAAAAGGAAAAAAGATAAAGTATTTCTGTCTTAAACATTTAATGCTGGGTTCATTCACTGTATTTCAGAG
This sequence comes from Buphagus erythrorhynchus, assembly GCA_013400855.1. Classification (NCBI taxonomy): domain Eukaryota; kingdom Metazoa; phylum Chordata; class Aves; order Passeriformes; family Sturnidae; genus Buphagus; species Buphagus erythrorhynchus. Next base: position 14,091 of record VZTT01051054.1, read on the forward strand.
TGGAAGCAGTGGGGCTGAACAGCAAATTTTTCAGCAAGGCAATTGCAGTCCCTCAAATGTTGAAGTCTGCAGAGAATTCTGATTTCTTCTTGTGCTCTGATACCTCAACAACAGGAAACCATCAATTCTAATTTTTAATTTGTCAGTAACTCATCTGCTTTCTACTTTAAAGCAAATTAATTTCCCTCTTTGTTTTTCTAATATGCATCAGAAATTTTATCTATTAATTTGTATTGATCTCTTAGGCAAATTATGTATATGCACACTATATTCTTTGTTTAAAAAAAAAAAAAAAGCTTTTTTTTTTTTTTAAACAATTAGAGAAAGAAAATATAAAACTATTTTTAAAATATAGAGAAAATATAAGACCAGGCAGGACTGCCACACAGCTCTGCAGACATCCCCTAAGTAGGATTCTCTCCTGGCCTCAGAGAAGATTACAGCTGTGTTATTAGAGGCCAGTTCCCAAGGGCCTTTCCTCTCACATAAATTAACTGGAAAGCAGTGGCAGAGGGGTGAGGCCAGAAGTGGGCATTGACACTGTTGGGAGTTTTGATCTGCTTCTATCTGGACAGATTAGTTAAAGAACTGCCACAGTTCTTTAACACAGGAGATAGTCGTGGTACAGGATCATCTCAAGACTTCTTTATTTCAATATTTTGTGAAGGAACTGAGGATCTGGAAGAGCAATACCTGAAATGCAGAGAGTTGCACTGACAGTTCACTTGTCACTGACGTGGTGCCTGGGTCCTGGCTGGCAGTCCAGCCCAGGGCAGAGACATCCCAAGGAGTCTTTGGCCAAGAAAGTCAGGCACAAGCTGAACAGGACCCCAGAGCAGAGTTCAGTTTTCCCAGCCCAGCTCCATCTCTCCAGGGCCTGGATCAGCCCAGCCATCCTGTGCTGGGCCCTGGGTACATCCACACTCATTCTCAATAACCCACCCACCATCCCTGTCCTGCCTTCAGCATCTCACTGCTGTGAGCACCAGCTGGAGCATTACACATTGCTTCTGAGGTTTTCCCTTTCTCTCTTCTCCAGAGCTTGTCTGGGAGCTGTGTTGGCTGCCCAGAAAGTGGGAATCTGGAAAGCAGAGATGTAGGTCTCTGTCACTGTCTGGAAGTTTTTCATGGATAAATCTTCTATGTTAACAAACCCATGATATCTCATTATCATGACAGATATGGTCCTTAAGGTTGTCTGGTCAGTGGAAATATAAAACTATAAATCGGTCTCCTAAGTTGCTCAGGACCCAAAATTGTCCTCTTGTAGTGCAAGGTGTGTATTCTCTGCTATAAGGGTTTTGTGGAGATCAGATGTTAAGCCATATCCCACCTTCTGCTTGTTTCCTGTTTAAGGAGACACCTGGCAGAGTTCTCCCTTTTCCAGCCAACCCAGAAGAGTTTCAGCAGTGTTTTCAAAATGTTGTGAGTACCAGGGGCCATACTAGAATGTATTGACTGATAAGCCCACATTTGCTCCTGCCAAAATATAGCGAGGTGCTATGGATCAGGAATGGTAGTCCCCAGTTAAGTACTCCCACTAAAAGGAAAACATAAGCTGCTCCTTCACCACACTGGTGGGAGAGACAAAAGGCACAGGTAATGAGCTGAGATGAGAACAATTTATTGGAAACAATGAGATAAGCAACGAAATAAGAAAGACACAGTAACAGCAACAATATTACTAACAAAAGGGTACAAAAAGAGAGGGGGATTTACACACAAAATGCTCGTCCCACAGCAACAACTAAAATGGCAGACAGGTTTCCCACTCCTACCATGCTTTTCTTGGCCCAAAGCCATGACCTTCCTCTTGAAAGTCCCTTATACCCTTGGTGAAGATGTCAGTGGTAGAGAATCACAACCTAGACACGACCACACAATTCCAGGCTCCTCCCCCTCACAGCTACTGAAAAAATTTACCTGTCGTGGGTGGAACCAGGATGCATGGATACAACCAGAGAAAGCAAAGACAGCTAGAGGTGACAATTGCAGGTACCTGATCTTTGTCATTTGGCTCAGCACACCTGAGCCTGAGCACAGCTGCAGGGACTGAACACCCTGGATGTAGGCTGGATGCTTGTACTAAGCAGAAACGGGTGGGATCACCACAACAAGCTGCGCCAATTGCTTTAATCTACTTTTCTGCTCTAGCCCTGCCCATCCCAATTCTCTCCTGTGGCATGAGGAAGAGGAGGAACAGACACTGCTAGCAGAACAGCATAGATATCACATATTCTTTAGCTCCCATGCCAGACCTCTTATTTTTTTCACAAGGTGACTGTTGTTACAGGTGAAATGGATTGATTCCTCTGCTTCGGGAAAGGTCTTCTAGAGAGCTAACTAAAGAAGAGAGCTAGCTCTAGAGAGCTAGCTAAAGAAGGCTCTTAATTACCAAGAGGTGGTTCTGGAGAGGGTGCTTTTCAGGTTGTAGGTGAGAACTGTCTTTTCTTAAGCAATTTCTAGTTCCATTAATTACAAAACTGTAATCTAACAGGATCCTGTGGAGTGTCAGTCACAGATGGAGGCAGAGAAGTCCTCCCCAGATCACGAGGAGGTGACTCTGATTAGTGCATGACCCCACGGCAGGGCCTCTTGGGTTTGACCTGGGAGGTGAGCAAGACAAGGAGGTGAGTTTGACTAGTAAGTCTCTTTTCCTTAGCACACAGAAGAAAAGAGTAAAGAGGGGGAGAGAAGAGGAAGAAAAAAGAGTAAAAGTGGCAAGGAAGTACTGATCAGGTCAACATCTGGGCTCCTGCAGTGGACTGGGCTCTCTGGCACCAGTTCAACAGCATCCATTACATCTTCTGCTTAATTTAAAAAGTAGTTTCTAATAATTTATCATGTATTTGATAGAGCAGAAAGTACCTCTGGTGCTAGAAAAACTCTGGAAAGAGTAAGCAAATTAAAACGATGCAGCTGTTCCAGGCTTTCCCAGCCTCCCAAGAAGACAGCTCAGACTGCAGCACGACACACACCACATTTCATTGGCATAGGTCCACTGTTTGTGTCACAGCCAGACAGCTTGCAATGGAGTTTGGCCCAAATGTGAAAAGCCTTCTTATTTGAATTTGAGAAATACGGAGTCATATTCAGATTTTAAAGCTTTTTAATTATTTAAAGTGTAGGACAGAAAATTCAGTACAGCTGTCACTGCTGAATTC
>VZTT01051054.1:25251-42283 GCA_013400855.1 Buphagus erythrorhynchus
CTTACATACAGCTTCTAGCGAATGTGAATTTAGATTCATAAATTGCAGGCCCCTCCAGATTATCTGCACAAATGTATTTGTGGTTCTCTGCTGAGGGGTAGGATTTGGGGTTGTATTGTAATTTAAACCAAAGAATGTTAATTGCAGTGTATGCGTAAAACACTTGGAACTGTCCTAGAGGAGTCTCAAGATGCTTTATCAGCCCAGATATTATACAGAGCTTTCAAGAACCAGTTCCTGAATGTCTGAGTTTAAGAAAAAAAAGGCCAATGTGATAAGAAATATGCTGAAAAACCTTCTAAATCCTTTTATCAGAGGGAGAGAGATAAAAATAATAACACTCAGTAGCTAAAAAATACAATCTGTGGAAATCTTAATGAAGCCTAATGAATCATGTGAGCTATATTGTTAAATTTACTATCCCTATTTTACAGCTAAGAAAAAAGAAATATGAAAGTGAACGCTGACATTTTCATCTACTGGGTGTATTAAATTTTGCAACTTAATCCATATTCTTACATGCTAGTGAAAGAGAGAAGAATTTAGTTCTTATTGAAAGTTAAGCTATCACAGAGAGGGGGGAGAAATTGGCAAGAGAAATACCCCCATTCTGTCAGGCATCTAGTTACTAGTGTCCCTAACTTATGATTTGAAAGCAGGAGGCTGAAAAAAGCTGAAAGCTTTGAAGTGCCAGCCATCCAAACATCTTTCTCCCTCTAAAAGAAGGAAGTGTATTTCTACAATGCTCAGTCAATGCCAGTTTGGTCTCCATCTTACAGAGCCTGCACTTGAATGCTTGTAGAGTGAATATTCACAGGGTTTCACTTTGTGTGTTGTTCTGTGCATCATCTTCTCCTCATATTAGCTGATCATCCTCTGGCTTCTCGCTAGTCTCTTCTGCTTTGGAATTTGTAAATTTAGGATCTTACTAATTTTCCTCCTTCTTTTCCATCAGAAACTGTGGATGTCTCTAACCCTTCTGCAGTCTGTGTATGACAAGCACTATCTCTATGCCTTTGGAGCCTCTGTTTGCTGTTATATATAGATATATATATAACATGCTGTCTTGTGGTTGCTTAAATATACTTATTGATATTTATAAAGAACTAACAATTTTGTTATAGTTTTCTAATCAATGAGGATTACAATGTGAAAAGGCTGTGTTCAGCATTTTGGCCTCCAGCATGAAGTAGAAGCTGGGCATACTTTACCAGTATTTTTATGATCCAATTGCATCCATGTTTTTGTCAATTTCCTGTGAACTTGGCTTTCTCTTTTGAGTACCTATCTATGTATGTCTCTACACTGTCATGTACTGAGGAGAAATCAAAATTATCCCAGTGGGAGATGCACAAATGCAGGCAGCCCTGTCCTCATTCCAGGCATTCAGTGTTGAAGGATTTTGTTCCCCCATCTTAGTAGTCCATCTGATTTGGATCAAGACCCCAGATCCTTGTTAAAGTTCTGTACAAATATAATTATTTATAAAAAAAAGCTTCTCTATAGAATGTATACATACACACATAGATATATATATATGCAGGCAGAATCCATATGTAAATAATATGAAGTATGGATTTTTAAAATTCCACATCAATATATACACATCAAATACATGCAGATATAAACTTTGGGTGATTTTCAGCTTCTTTTTGGCCAAAATTTCACCAGATGTTACCTGCTTCCTCTGCATGGCATAGATTGCTGGACTTTTCCCTGGGGAACCTGTTTTTCCAATTCTGATGGTTGCTGTTGTCTTAAGTACTGTAGGGAAGTGCACATCCCTGGCAAGATGTTCAAAGTTGGATTCAGACTACGTGGAGATCACTGGTGTTATGTCTGAGAACACCTGATGAGGAAATCCAAAGGTTCTACAAAATCAAACAGCCTGGAAAATGAACTGGCTGACAGCTCTTGGATTGGTTCATGTTTCTATAACCAGAAAGAAGAAACAAGCTTTTGACAAAGAGACTGTTAAGATGTGGTTTGGTCAGATGTAAGTCTGCAAAGGTTGGCTCTTCACCTTTGGCTCAGGCCATGTCTTCCAAGACCCCCTGGTTTGGAACAGCAACTCATGAAACTCTCCAGAACAGCCATTCCACTCACATTTTGGAGATTCATAACGGTACTCTGCTCCTTCCAGAGTCATTCATAGATAGGTCCTGGATATTGACTCTCTCTTTAAATAGCTTCTGTTTGTGTCCTGAGGTTTTCCTTTATATTATCATGAGACTTGGTCATTGATTCAACAGCATTTACCTTTATGTTATAACTTCCTTTACACTGCAGAAGAGAGATCAGAAGACTCAATCAGACTTGTAATCTGTTCCTTATCTTCCCTGGAAGGCAAGAAGACTTTCCAATGTTTTGTTAGATATTTCTGGAGAAACCCCTAACTCCATAAGCAAAAGCATGAAGCAAAGATCACAGGCTTCTTAAACACTGACCTGTCCTTTTGAAACAGTTCTGCTTCCTCAGTGTTCTTCAAGACACAAGAGCACACTGAAAGTGTCTCACTCATTTTAATGATGAGAGAGCTTTGTTATCACATTACTCCTCCACTCTAACATGGCCAGAGGGATTTTGTATGGAATTAAAATTGACTTATTCCTTGTGTAGACCATGTGCCCTCAGCCTGTCATTAATTTATAAGTCTTTCTTTGGTACATAATGATAAAATACATTTTTAGAGATGCCCACCGAATCAGCTTGGTGAATATCCTCTACCACCTGCCAGAGGTTGTCTCCTATGCCTTTGTGGAGGCCCATGGGCCTGCCATGGCCCTGCCTGTGGCCTTGCCCTGGAGGGATGTCCCTTGAATGGGCTGTGATTAGTTTATCTCAACCTTCCTGGAAGGATGCTCCTTAGGCTGGCACATCTTTTCTTATCGTGGTGAGCTATCCCCCAAAGGCTTCAGTGATCCCACCATGCCCTAGTACCTGTACTAATCCTTTGTAACACATTGGTCTTTCCCCCTTGGTACCACCTTTGCTTTCCCCCATAAAAACCCTTGTTTTTCCCCAGTTCTTTAGGGAGCTGCTGTTCCTGGCTCCCTTCACAGAGCTGCTGGATAATAAAGGAATCTCTGTGGAATTTGCCATATGACACTACTCTCTGTCCCTGAGCTGGCCTGGGACAGCCTTGCAAGCAGAGCTGGAATCACTGATCAGAGCTGATCACTTGTGGCCACAGGCCACGCTTGCTGAGGTTTATCCAGTGGCTAGCAGACCTGCCAGAGACCCCCTAGAAGGCAGTCCCTTGCAGGACCCTCTCTCTGGGAAGGTTGGTGGCATCCTGGGTCTGGAGCATCAGATCTCCACGGACCCCCGAGCAGCCTCCATGTCTTCAATGCAAGAATCAGTCTTTATGCCCTGGAGCTCGTTCCTCTCTACAGTTCTTCTTAGACAGTTTCTTGATTTGTCATTTAGAGGAGTATTTGTCCACAGAAGTTTCTTTCATGACTGTAGTCATGCAGTAGGTAAGACAATACACCACTGTGGTGATTCTTCCATGGCCTAAGGCAGTTTTTTCTCTACTACATCTAAGCTTTTGGTACAGTTCCCTAAAACAATGATTTCAGTGCCACGGCCTCCTAATGCTGAGCTTGCTTTTAGTCAGCAGTAGGCAATGGCTCTCTGGATTACAGCTGGCCTGTTTATTCTGGTTGGTGATACCCTGATAAACAACAGTGGAGATTTCAGCAGGCACATGCAGCAAGTGTGCTGATGTGTGATGATGATTTATAGGACAGGTTGTTTTGATCAGCTTATTTGAAATGGCCCTCATAGTCATACCCACGTTGTGTCAACAAGTGAAGGGTTTTCCACTTGGATTTGCTGAATGCTCTTGAAACTCCACAAAGTTTCTTCCTGTCAAGGTCTTGGTCCTCCTTGCCAGGTGAGATGGTTGTACACTTTCCAAATCTTTCTCCATTTTTCATTTCTCAGTGAAATAAACCTCACAGTTATTTCAGTCAGGAAGGTAGAAAGAGATAGTAGCCTTTATTGACAGACAGGCATGCACATCTTTTAGAGTTTATGCTTTACACTCATCTTAAATACCTTCCCAAGCAGTGTCAGTATTCTCTCTTGGATGGGAGAGGAACTTCTATCAGCTGTTCCCAAGCTACTTGCTCCCAGGACAGAGCTGTCTGAAATACCTTTGATACTGTGTCTCTTGCACATAAATTATCTGGCTAACTCTCCTTGAGTATAGTTATACTGACACTATTTGACACATCCCAAAGAAAAGGATACAGATAAGCTGCCTCTCCTACGTTACTTCTCTGTTCCATTTCAATATGTTCTGCTTTCACTTTATGATTTTGCTTTCTGGGCTTCATAATTTGCATTATCATCTAGTATCTGACATTTCCAGTCCTAAAAAAGATACAGTGTTTCATTTTTGAAACCACTGCCAATATTAGATTTTGTTTGATTAGATAAATTTTGCCTTGTCTAGGCTTGCAGTTCACATTCCCCGCAGCACAACTCCTATGAGATGAGCTTTGCTTGTTTGTACTCAATATAATTAGAAATTAATTTCAAAAGTATTTCTGGGACTTCAAATATAGTATAACTTGCTTATGGTGTCCAAATGTAAATCGTATGTAGTCTTTTCATATCCAAAGTGATAATCCAGTCTTTGCTCTTGCAAAATTTTTGCTACAATTGATTCTTTCTAGCTCTTCTTTGCCTCTCTTCTGCCGTTGTCCACAGACTTCTGCAGAATTGTTTTACTTCTTACAAATATAATGGATTTGCCCACAGGCTGCTTGGGTCTATATTTTATTTCAAGCCTTTGTGCAGTCTTCTATGTGACTTCTTGCAAATCTACTCTGACTGTATTTTGTGGACTTCTCTGTAGAGCCTTCAGTTTTGTTTCACAATTGCATCTCTTTATGGATTTACAGTTTAATACGTATAAAGCTTCACACATCTCCTTTTTGATTTCTTAGAGGAAACCGATCTCTCTGCAGCTTTACCTTTCTGTAACTGAAGAATAGTCTTCATTTATTTAGTGCTGTGTAACAGCTGTCTTGCTCTTTCTCACCTGCACATAGGCTATTGGTCTAATCTGGTGCATCTGAGCCTCAGCATGTTTTAGGCCACTTTTTAATCTTTTCAGGAATAGAAAAAAAATTGTCCCACTTTGCTCAGTTCTCTAGGGTTTTTCTGAGAAGTTAGATGCGTAATGCAGTTTTTACTGGTTTCTCTAAGATATCCTTTACTCACTATTTTTTCTCCTACTTGTGTGTCTGTTTTGTTGCTGATACTGCATTGTCTTCTGAGGTGGCAGTGAAACAGGGCTCCAAATCAGGACTCAGAGGTACAATAATTATCATAACTGAAGAGAAACTAATGCTGGGGAAAGATCCGTATCTTTTACTCCATCAGGTGCTCAGCACTGAGTGAGTGTAGCAAATGCTAATTCAGACCAAAATACTTCTTAAAGTGCCTTTTACCGTGAGTGCTACTTAATGTTCAGAGGTGTTATGTACTTACGACTGTCTCTGAAGTTAAATGAGGAAGGAGTGAAATTGTATATTTATGCACCAAATTTAAAAGACCAAGATTAAAAATTGGCTTGTAATGCCTTCCTATTCAGAAGTTCTTGCATCCAGTTAACTTATTCAATGTTGCTTTTTATGGAGATAGTCCAGAAAACTGCTTTTAGTTCTGGAATGACTGATCTCTTTCTAACTGAGTGAAAGTTGGCAAGCCTCAGATCTACAAGAAACACAAAGAGTGCAGGTACAAGACTTTGCTATAAAAAGATTTAATTAACTTAACTTTAATTAACTGTATTTCTAAAATCATAATAGCTGAGAAACCACCATTTTGTTTTACTTGCTGTGAAAAGGCAAAATGTAACCAGAAAACAGTAAGATCCAATTTGTTTATTCCTCAGCTACAAAATCTGCTTTCCAAAATAAATCTTTATGCTGCTTCTTTCTCCTTCTAACAAATGTTTTGGTCTCTTGCTGGCAAAAATGAAAACAGAAAGAAAGACAATAGTTTGTGAAGAGTCTTTTCACTTGGGAAATACTACTTCATAGTAACTGTAGTATAATCTGTCATAACTCCAAATATAACAGACTAGTACAAAAAGAAAGCAACAATGGTAAGTGCCTCCCTGGGCGTTTAATGGTAATTACAGCTCTCTGGCTGAGCGAGCTGATGGCTGAAGGCAATTTAGACATTTAAACTGACCAGTCTGATTCCTTTCCTTTCAGGTTGGGATCATTCTATAAACAGGCATGTAGACTGATGGTATATCCAAGATTTTCTGGAGTGGGGTGCAGTTTCAGGAGACAGCCTTCAAAAATATGGGTAAAAGAGTGAAAGAATCAACCACACAATAACTGAGGCATAATTAAATTATAGCCAGGAGAGCATAATGGCCACCATTTTACAGTTTACTGCCATTGCTATTTTGTACAGTCTTTAATATGGAAGACATTGTGCATCTGTACATGGTGCTGTCCTGTGCATACTATTGTTAATGTCCACTGAATATTCTTTTCCATAAGACAAATATGTTTTTAACACAAATTAACAGGTTATTATCTTCAATAGTGAGCCATGGAGCAACAACAGCAGTAGGTTTCTGTTTACAACACTGTTTAACATTTTCTATAAAGACACACAGAAATTCCAGCTCAGGAGGGACCTATTGCTGCTCTTGTGCCTTTTTCCAGATTGATTTTGTTTTCAATATCCCTGTACTTTAAAATGACTGCAGAGATGATGGGATTTTGGCACAGCAGGAAGTATTGTGGTTATGGAGGTACTGTCATTTTGGTGAGTTTTAGTCCTGTGCCCAGTGGGAACAGGAAAGGCAGTGTGGAGAGTGGGGGAAGAGTTTGCTACTGGGCCTGAACACGGCACACAGCTGTAGCAAGTCCGCTTGCTTGTAATTGCAGAAAGGCCTAGGTTACATTTTTTAATACTCCTGGGAAACCAGACAACACTAACAATCACATATGTACCCAAAGGGGTAAGTAAAAATTATTCCAAATCAAAACAGAGATGAAAATCCCCACAGTTAATATTTTTAAACAGAAAACCTATATTTTCTTTACCTTTTGTGTTTCAATGTACTGCATTCTTCAATGTCAAATTTCAGAAAAATACAAGGACGGGTTTCTTCCTTTTCCTGCCAGGAGCTACAGCATCCAGAGGGTTCTTCATTGCCTCTGTCAGGTCTTCAGAGGGCAGGTGGTCACAGATGCATCTCCTGCTCCACTGACCTGTTTTGGCTTGTTTTTCATGTTCAGAGTACTTAATCCATTCTCAGTTGGATCTGCTGACAGAATAGGCTGAGTTTGACCCAAAGCCATTTAAAAGAAAAGGTAACTTGTTAAAGGAAAGTTGGGAAAGTTGGAATATATGACTTTTGGCTAGAACTTGTCCATTATGACTAGCCTTTGGAAAGTTACCTAATACTTGTGCCCAAGCATGGTCTAAATCAGTTTTTTTCTCCTGGAAAAGTCAGCAGGAGTGGCTGTTGGCATGCAACAGCAGTGAGTAAAAGGGGCCTCAGCTCTGGGAGTCACTCTGCAGGTGTATGTGCCAGAGGAGGACAGATATGCTCAGGTCCCTTCTCCATAGCCAAGGCTGAGGCTGGCACAGATGCTGAAGCAGAGGCTGGAGCAGCATCCCTTGGAACACAGAGCATCCAGCATGACAGTTCTGCATCTTGTATGATGGTCATGTACAATCAGCCACAGCACAGCAGCTCAGTATGCAGCTTCACCTGCCGTGTGTTTGATTTGCTGTGCCTGTGCTCTGCACGGTGTGCACATGCCCTGCTGTCAGCTGGGACCCTCCTGGTTTACACCGACCATCTCCAGCCCTGGCTTCCATAGGACAGCAGTCACTGATGCCTGGTGGCATGGATGATCTGCCACTGGCATGGATGATCTGCCACTGGCACGGATGATCTGCCACTGTTATGGATGATCTGCCACTGGCATGGATGATCTGCCACTGGCATGGATGATCTACCACTGGCATGGATGATCTGCCACTGGCACGGATGATCTACCACTGGCATGGATGATCTGCCACTGGCATGTGACACACGTTGTGGGAGGGCAGCCTGTGACCAGCAGGAGGCACTGCGGGGAGAATTCCTTCTGCCCTTTCCTCTAACGTGCTGCAAGAATAAATCACTGACTCAGCTTAAATGATGCTCAAGTGATAGAATGGAGCCTTTGGCTGGCCTGAAGACAGGGTTAGCAGCACCTGGATCTAGCATTGATTAAAATTCTGCTAGTCTGGTGTTTGTTTACTGTTTTAAAAATATTTTGCAACAAAAATAGAGATGAAAAATATAATTTGGCTATAAAAGCAAATCAGAGATAAGTTGAATAAGGACAAGTGGGCTGTTCTTTGGCATTAATATTTATGTTCGAGGATATCCTAAAGGTGTGCAAGGGACATCAAATTCCTTTTTATTTGCAGGATATAAGAGAGTTTTGAGGCTTGCATTATGGAATAAGAAAGGAGAGGATATTCGTTTGGCCTCTGCAACACAAAGGAAACAAATCAGTGGATGTGTAATGTAACTAACCACTTCCATTAGCACAGCTATTAAGGGTGGTTGCTTTTCCCAGTTTTCATAGTTTTGATGTTGGGAGGATTGTCATACTATTATGAGGTTTTTGTCTTGTAACTTTTTGATACTTTGTGTTGAAGGTATGACTCATTAGTACTACTTACATAGAAGTGGATCCAGATAATACCACTGTGTATGTTCCTACTCTGTGCTCTGCAAGCCACCTCCTCAGCCTACCAGTGACCAAGAAATGTACCAAGAGCATCCACTAAGTGATTTCTTCCTGTACATGCCACATGGAGGAGAAGTCAATATTTATACCTCTCACTTGATGGAATTCATTAAATATATTTTGCTAAATAACACTCTATATTACATATTCCTTGTCTAATATTTGCCCACAGAAGAAGTATTTGTTATGTGAGTTGAATGCCTAGTTAAGACCTAAATGAGTACAACATATTTAATATTTATTTCCTAGCATAATACAGTAGATACAGGGGAGATGAGAGAGAATGCAAATAGAGGAGGAAGAAGAAGTGATTAAAGGGCACAGATGGAACATGAAATATTTCTACATGACTACAGTGATTCTGAAAAAAGTCAGCAGCAAGAGAAGTCCAGTTATTTAGGTTTTAGAATTTAAAAGTCAATAATTTAAAGAAAAAAATAATGTTTAAGGAGATTGTAAATGACTATTAACAGCAACCATGCTTTGTCTAAAAATGTGTTGCTTCAAAAGAACTCCAGAAATGAGCCACTGCTCATCAGATATGGACCATTTGAGTTCTCCATGTTTAGGGTACCTTTTATCTTCAATGACAGATTCTTAGTATAAGAAATCTTTATTTTTATTTTTCTATTGTTTTAGTCTGTGATGTAGTGAGTACATACCACAGCAAAATCTAGTCACAACAACGGCAACAAAATCCCCATGTGATTGAGAGCTGTTAAAGCTCTGTTAAAGACTGCTTACTAGAGAGATTGTATTGGCTAATGGCATTTTGTGAGAAATTACCTTGCAGAATTTTTGGCAAAGAAAGTGCTTTGGACAGTAATTTGTTTTTCTGAAAATAATGTTTTGTAATAAGAGTAACATGCCCTGCTCTATTTTCTGAAATATATTCCTTGAAAGCAAATGGAAATCACAACTGTGCAGGCAGAGGAAGGATTTTGGCCATTTACGTGATTAGAAGAAATCACAAATATAATCCACCACCAGCAAGATGCTGTGACATGTTTAACACTGAACTTTTAATTTAATAAAAGCAAGTGAATCATGAAGTAAATATATCTTTACTTGACACGATACAAATGTAAGAAAAGCTATATCAGACATTATAATGCTTATTTTAGCAGATATATGTTTGCATTTGTAGCTGTGGGCAGGATTTCAAATGTGCCCTTTGGTAAATATAACCATGGAATAATCAAATCTCATTTCTTTTGGTTTCTACCAATGTACTTTTTCTGCTGTGTAGTTGTGATTATTCAATCCAGACTGGTATTCCTAGGAACTTCTTTTCCATATCTGTATATACTGGAATTTTGTGGATTTCAATGGATTTTTTTTTTCCAGTCACAATTAAGTGCACATTTAAAGGGGAATTTGAAGAATTTTAATAGGCTTTTTCTTAGAAAGGCACTTGTACACATACATCATATTAATGGTCTTCCTATATTTGGTTAGTTCTGCTGGTTTTGCACTGTGTAATCAGACTACAACTACTTTGTTAATGCAATCCTGAAGTGTGAAAACTGTTTTAACTTGAAATTTAACTTCATTTTATGAAGAAAATATTTTGAACACCCTGAGCAAATTTCAAAGTATTATCCTCAATTTTGAACAGGACAGCAATTTACCACCTCAAAAACCCCTGTGGTACAGAAACAGCAGTTTTGAGTAAATAGTGTATTCTATGTTCATCCATCACAGCTTTCAGTTTCCTCTCCGAATGGATTCAATCATTTTATTGGAAAGATATCCCACAAACCAAATGCTGTCCATGATTAATTCCTACATGTGTTTGCTGTAACAGGCTCTTCTGTTACATTGCTGGCATGTTGTGCTGCTGGTTACACAGTCTCTCTATGCATGGTCATACTAGTTTATTTTATGGTGATGTGGTTTTGGTTTTGGATTTACCTGATTCTTTTTCTTTTCTCCAATAATTTATGGTACTAGCTCCTTTCTTGGGAGGGTGCCTTAGCAAATGTCACTAACGTACATACCTACCACATTAACAAATGGGAAATGAGTGGTACGTACTGACAAATGGAATTGTATGAACTTCACAGAAAATTTCCAGGTGATATTTAAAATGTTTTTTTTTTTTCATTTGCAAAATTAAATTCTATTTTTAATTATTCCTAACATCATCTCATGTCTGGTAAAGCAACAAATAGGAGGGACCAAGCAGAAACAAAACAGCACTGACATCATTGAGCAAGGAATTAAAATCAGCTGAAATAGAATGATTCTATGATTCTGTGGTAAGTGTTATGATACTGTTTACAATACTGGGTTACTTTGTTACCTGGTTTAATGCCTAGATGGTTGTCATTTGTTTCTGCACAAGACACAGCACAGCGTGCTCCTGACAGAGGTGCAGAACAGCCACGCTCACAGAGGACCAAAGCAGCGCTCACGTCACAGCCATCTTGTACCACCTCTTCTCGTCCTCCAGCTTGCTCTCTCTCCCAACAATTGTCAAAGATTAGAGCAGGCAAAGTTGGGAAAGATGGTAAATATGTCCCTCTGATGTATTTTTAGGTCGGCACACTTTTTGTTTTTAATCACATCTGCAATTACTGTGAAGTAGAAAAGGACCTCGGAAGGGTCATGCACCTTTGAAACCAATATAAATATGTTCCCTCCGGAGAAATAGTTCTTTGCCCCCTGGTGGTGAATTAATTTTGAAAAATATTACAAAACACTTTTAGGAAAATTTACTTGAAATGAAAAATAAATGCTAATCGCTTCATTGAATACAAGTAATAATAAACTGCTAAGCAACACTTAATGTTCAAACATAATTAGAAAAAATCCTATTATGAGCAAGCTCCATCAATCTTTGATAGTCATTGCAGAATGGATTAAAAATAGTTTGAAAACTGCATGAAACCGTCAAAACTTCAAAATAATGCCTCTTACTTAGCTTTTTTTGGGAGGGTTAGCACAAATGTCTTGAGAATGTAAGATAGTCTTGCCATTCTTACTGGTAATGAACTATGCAAATTATATTCATCTGCACAGCATCTTTACATCTGCCCTTTTCTGTATATTGTCCATACATTGAGAGCTCCCATTCTGGGCCACTAGAATAACATTCCCTGGATTAAACTTTTAAAATAGCTGTGCATATTTCTAAAAGTTGTCTAGAAGTTTTCAGCTTGCATATGCTGAGCATCTCCATATGTGAATAGACTACTAGGATGTCATTCTTGGCATAGTAATAACAAAATTAACACTGGTAATCACTCACTTGCAATTTTAGCCACAGATCATTTTGAAAGGTGTCAGGAATACGTTGTTTAAAGAGATGCCATTAGCCTTCTAATCACTGATTTTGTTCTATCTTTTAATTTTTGTGCCTCCAAAACTTCTGCCTGAGCATGCTTCCCCATGTTGATGTTCTTCAGAAAAAAATATATTAAAATTTAAGGACAGACTATTGCCATGTCATGCAGCAAAACATTATATATTTATGCTGGAAAAAGGCCATTTATAACGATCAAGGCTTTCATATGTTGGCTTTACACTATTAGGATATGGCTGATATTCTGAAGATGATCTTGCTTTTCCTATTGCACACTAGGAGTATATTACCATATCTTGTGTGATGGTAATGTGGCTTCAGGTAGTTTTTGAGTTTGGAAAACAGCATCAAAGATATGGCATGCTCAGCAGGCTCTATTGGGTGTTGGCACTAATGATGTAACATGAAGAAAAAAAAAAAAGTAATGTAGCTAAAAGAGATGACTGTGCTGCCCAGACCAGGCACAAACGAGCTATTTCCTAAATAATGTTCTTTCATGCCTGATGGACTGCAATAGCTTTCTGTTTTTAGCTCTGTTACTTTTGCTTCTCTTCCCATTCCCACATTTCTTTCTCATTACTTCGACTTCTGTCTAGCCTAAGGTAGCAGCTGGTGTACACAAATGGCATACTTCTTACAAATCTTTCAGTGGGCAGGGTTGCTGTAAAGTGGTCCTGTCCCCACTGTCCTTCTTTTCCCACTGCCGCGCTGGATGTCATCTTCTCCCGCTCTCCATTCCATTCGCCTGTTCGCATGGCTAAACGCTAAACTGCATCTGCAAAATGATGTGACTTGGGGAAAAAAGTCCCTTAAAAAGGCAATAAGCAGGCCGCTGGCCGATGGGGATGGAGCAGTGCGGCGCTGCTCGGAGCGGGGCTGCCGCAGCCTCCCCGCTCGGGCAGAGCCTTCTCTTCCGGGGCGAGTCCTCCAGCGCCGGGAGACAATTCCTGCCTCTGCTCTGCCCAGCCCTGCTGCCAGGGAGCAGCTCGCCTTCAGCTCTCCGGCTCTGGCTGTACAGAGGGGTTTTCTCACGGTGGAAAAGCCACTTTAATTCGGGCCGTTTCCTGCCTGCTCTGCCCCCTTGTTCTTGCTCCCCGGTCGGGGCTCGCTGTCCCCGTGATTGTGCGGGTGCAGCTGTTCGCGGGTTGAGCTGTACATTGGGTCACTGAAACATCTGAGTTTTTCCGTGCGTGCGTTCGTGTGTGTGCGCGAGCGGTTTTGTGGAGGTTTTTAAAAATTTGTTTGTGTTTTTTGTTTGTTTTGTTTTTTCTTTTAAAGCTGGATCATCTCGGTAATTTGATTTATAATGTGGCCCACAAAGAGTTGAATTAGCACAGCTGAGGAGGCAGCAAACAGCGGCGCAGAGGTGGGAGCCAGCGCCTGGGCTGGGGGGAGGGCGCAGGAAACTCTTAAGCCAGCTTTGTGAGCAGAGAGAAGTGCACTGTGGCTGTACAAAACCATGCCGAGCACCTACACTAACCAGCCAGAACAGAGAACTGGAATAGACCGCAGAGCAGCCAGGCTCTTCAATTGCTGGAGATAAGGCTTTATCTTTAGGATGAAAAGGGGTAGTCCCTTAACAAGCTCTTTCCCCCAGACGTCTGCTATTCTTCGAGACACCGGAATCGCAGGCTGTTTAGCTATTCAGAATATGATCGGGTGAATCCTACTGGGCTTATGAGGCATGTTGGTCTTTCAGTGCTGTTAAAAACGCTAATAATAACTGGTTCATGCCTCGGGTCTTGGGTGCTACTGTCAATTAGCGTCAGAACAGAGATTTATTTAAACAAATTATTTCTGTATGTGTTTCTTTCCCTTACGTTTTGTAAAGTAGAGCTTCATGCCCAAGTGGACCTGTTTCAGGGACACCTGTCTGCATGTGTGGGCAAACTTGGGGCACAGGAAGAAAATGCTATCCTCGCCTTCATAGCTCTCTATATTCTTAAGTTAAAGGAGCTGCCCAGCTGCAGAGACTACATACAGGATTAAAAACTGTTCTCTCATCCTCTAGCAATTTAAATGTCATGGCTGAGTCACAGGAAAAAATACTAATACTTCCCAGCAGGAGTAATTTTAGACAATGATGAAAAAGCCATGTGTAATCTTCTACCTTCCCTTCTACCTTTGTGTCACAGTTTGCAATAGTGAGATTTAAATCGTCATCACCAGTCTCCCAGCTCACTAGCCTGTGAGTCTCATGTGTAGTTGGTCTCATAGAGAGGCCAAGCATTGCTGAATTTGATTATGTTTGTTTTATATGTTAAGTCTTTCTCTGAAGGCAAGAGAGAGAACTGACCTGTAATTTAACAGAATTTTTTTTTAATATTGGAGAGGCCTAATATGACTTGGATTAATTGAAGTGCTGGGAAGGGGGAAGTACTCTACATGATTCATTCTCATGACTTTAAAGAAGAAAACTGAAGAATGAGGAGATGTCATTATTATGGAGGCACTTATAGCATTTTAATAGTATTTTCAGTATTTTCTTCCCAAAATTTCGGTATTTATGCTTGGAGTACAGAAAAATTTTAATGGAAACATTTAAACTAATCTCATATTGCAGAATTTTTTTAAAATCCCTTTTGGAAATGTTCCATGCAGTATTAGGCCTTCTGTTCCAATGGTTTAAGGAGCAGAATAAAAATGAGTTTCAAATTTCTCACATTGTTAAAACCAACTGGAACAATTTAACTATGCTGACTTAAATTAAGTGATCTCTTAAATATGTATTTTAGATAATCGTAATCCCATTAACATTAGCACATTTTTTTTCTCCTATTATTCTTTCCAAATTCACATTCCTCTTGACTAAAAGAAGCCCATAATTTATCTGAACAATTCTGAGGTATATCTTTCAAAATAGCTATTATCTGCTGTATTTTCAGAAGCATGGGTGCCACAAGGCACCTGGAATTTGTGATCGGTGTTAGGACTGGTTTCCCTGGTCTCAGTAGAATGGTATAAGTGGCCTGTTTTTATCAGGGCTTTTCAAGGCTTTTTTAACAGTTTCAACAAGAGCAGCCAGAGGTGGGTTTTTAAAAGGAGTAATTTTTCATAACAAATTCCAAATGCCAAAAAATAAGATGAAAATAACAAATGCTCCTCTTCAAGGTTCATCATCGCACTAGATCAACTTAACTAAGGAGGGTTAGAAGCTAATGAGGCAAGAGGGAGTAGATATGAAAAATACAGAATGAGTCAGAAGGAAAGGAGAATTTGGAAGTATTTATTTAGGGGAATGAAATATCACTAATCTCACATTTTAAAAAATCTTCCACCTGGTTTTAAAATAATGCTACCTTATTAAACTCTTAATTTACCCCTGGTTTCTGAGGATACTTTGCATCTTTACACTTCGTTCTACAACCTTATGAGTAGGTAATGTTTTGAATCCAAAGTTGCTATTTTTGTACAATAAAGCTTCAGACTTGAAAGGAAGGATAATGTAAATATACAGGGCAACAAATTTATAATGTGGATACTGGCATGCAAACAGAACAGATTAACAAAGTAAGGATGTGGGAAGAAACTGATCTATACCAGGTTCAGTTGCTCCAGCCAAACAAAGCAGCTGATAAACTAACTAGCCCATGACTTTCTCTTTGCTTTGCCATTCTCTTGAAAATGACATTTTTTTTTGGCTTTGTGATCAAGTGGGAGGAATCTTTTTTAAGATGATAAGAATGAACAGTGCACCTTTTTGTGAAGGGTAAGTTAAAAGAGTCTACATAAGACACTGTTGGCTAAATTATAATTTCCTGGCAAATGGATTTAGGACTCTTTTCAGAAAGCAGAGCCAGAGGCAGAATTGTGATCCTAAAAGCCCAGTGGGCATGCATATGGGATATGGAAACATGAGTTTAAATATCAATCTAATTAATATTTAAATAGTTTATACAAAAGGGAACAGTTTAAATAGTAGAGAATATCTAAGACTACTCTATACTTTATGAGTTGGAAAATTGATAATGGCTATGTTGGTTCAAATCCCTACACAGAATTGAGCAGAGTGTATTTTAAAGCCACATCTCGATATTCCCATGGAGTATCCAAGGAAGAGCTCTACTGTACAGTGTTTCTGTAAATGGTAGCTAGCTCCTCTTAGGTAAATCCGGGTGCAGATAAGATTGGCATTTGGGATTTTTTTTTTTCTTAAATTGCAAACCCTATTTTTAAAAATTTAGTTCGTGGATGTTTTTCAGATGAGTGAATCTGTCTTTTCTTAAAAAGATTCCCATAAGTGAGTTATTAACCAGGCCTAGATTCGAGAGAGATGAAACAGATGGGGTGTGCCGAGGAGTCTGCCCGTGCTAGAGAAAAGTGATTTAATGACGATAATTTGTATTGTTCGGCCATTAAGTTTCCATCTAATTTCTCATCTAGCGTCCCAGGTGAAACATTTCACATTAATTTAAGCAAGGAAAGAACAAAAGGTTCGGAGAAAACACTTTAAAAATCGGGTTGATTTTGATTTTCTAACAACAGGGTGGAGAGATTTTAGGGTAGAATAGGTTACAGGAATCAAACGCGCCCGCAAGGAGTTGACGAAGACAGAAAATCGAAAGACGATTTAGCGCGCGGGGGCCCCGCAGACGCCGGGCTTACACGGCCACCGCGGCAGCCGCGAGGGACCGCAGCCCTGTCCGCGTCCCTGGAGCCCTGCCCGTGTCCCCGTGTCCCGTGTCCCCGCAGCCCCGAGTCCCGTGTCCCCGAGTCCCGTGTCCCCGCAGCCCCCTGTCCCCGCTCCCGCTGTTCCCGGCGGGAAGAGCGCGGGCGGGGGAAGGGCGGGCCGGGCCTTCCGCGCGCACACAGCCCGCGCCCTTCCCCCTCCTGCCTCTCCACTGCGCGAGCGCCGCCGGTTGCCGGGCCGCGTGACGTCACGAGCCGCGGAGGCGGCGATTGGCCGGGCGGGGAGCGCCCCCCCCACCCC
>VZTT01051055.1:0-18960 GCA_013400855.1 Buphagus erythrorhynchus
CCGCGCCCGCCTCAGCCGCCCGCGGCCGGGAAGATGCACAAAGGCTCCAAGAAGTACTTCGGGCAGAAGTCCTTCAGCGAGGTGGCCATGGACGATTACCTGGGCAGCCTGGGGCTGTACCGCAAGATGACGGCCAAAGACGCCTCGTGCCTCTTCCGAGCCGTCTCGGAGCAGGTGTGCCGGGCTGGGGGCAGCCGGGGCGCCTCAGGCCCGGGGCGGGCCGGGGGCGCAGAGCGAGGGGGCGGCCGTGGGGATGTGTGTGGGGATGTGTGAGGGGATGGGTTGGAATATATGTGGGGATGGGTGTAGGGATGGGTTGGAATATATGTGGGGATGGGTGTAGGGATGGGTTGGAATATATGTGGGGATGGGTTGGAATATATGTGGGGATGGGTGCAGCCGGCTCCAGGCGCTTGGGCTCCCCTCAGCCTGAGGTACCCCCCAGCCTCTGCGCTGCCTCCTGTTGCGGCGGCGTTAATCTGGAGAATTTATGCCTAACAAGTTAAACTCTTGACGTTTTCTCCTTTGTTACTGTAATTTTTCCAGCTGTTCTCATCTCAAATCCATCATGCAGAAGTTAGGAAGGCTTGCGCCTCGTTTATGAGGCAGCAGCAGTCTAGGTTTGAATCCGTAAGTACGGTGTGTGCTGTGTATGAGCTGGGTGCGTGGCGTTGGGAAGCGCCGTGCGGGTCATCGTGAGAACACGATGGTTTGTCGTGCTTGGAAGACAGGAGGATTGGCAGGCTGCCTGCTTCTTTATGTTGAGTTGCAGTTGCGCGAGTTTTATTTAACTTTGTTTCTGAAGTTCCTGAAAACAAGCAAGTTACTAAAAGCTAAGCAGTGAGTAGAGCGAGTTATTTGTGTAGTGTGTTCTCTGTGGAGCGACCATTGCAGAATTTAGTGGGTGGGAAATGTGTAGGATTTTTGGAGCAAGCAATTAATATTGAAAGATGGTGGGAAATTCTGGAATAGTTCCATAAAATCATGGAGTTTTGAGGTGTGGTTTTTAGTTGGTTTTGTCTGTGCAGTGTGGGTTTGTAGGGTGTTGATGTGGTTTTGGAGTTTTTGTTTGTTTTCCCTGTAATCACATTTAAGTGCTTCATCTAATCTAGGAAGAATTTCAATATTACTTGGACTCATGTCCTTAATTTTTTTTAGAATCTCTTGGTACTCTCACATTGGTACCCCAGATAATTCCTATGTTCTCCACGCCTTGCCTCCTCCAAATCAGCAGCTGGTAGCTGCTAAGTAGTGTTTAGGTTTAATTTTAATTTTGCTTTCTAACTGCCTAAGTTTTTATATTTGTTTTCTTCTTTGTTTTGTTAAAAGTACGTGGAAGGCTCGTTTGAGAAATACCTAGAACGACTAGGAGATCCAAAGGTAAGCCTGATCTAAGACTTATCAAGAGATTTTAATTGGAAAAGACTAGAACAGGAAGGTGTTTAGGTAGTTATTTAAAATGTGGTTATTTGAGTTTGTGGGGTTTTTTTTAGATACAGATCTTGGGGAATCAATTGCATAAGTAATACTAAGGGTTTGTACTGAATAAATGTGAATAAACTGTACATGTATAAACAATAACAATTTTAGTGGGGAATTTGCATGGGTGCAAACGAGCAATCTCTGCAGGCTGGACAGTAAAAGCTTATTCATAATTGTAGTTCTTTAAGAAGAAAAAAGCAAAATACATGGAGTGTATCTTAAATGTCTGTCAGGCTTTACAATCCCCTGCTTCTTCCTTTACTGTTCAAACTTCTATTTCTTTATTCTTTAACCAGTAACCTTGGTGAATGCAGCAGTTTCTGAAATAAATGGGGGTTAAAAAAAAAAATATCTGAAGTGATGTGTTGGAGCAGCTCTGGCAGCAATTCAGTGTGGCCACCCCATGTAGCAGACTCCTTTTACCTCACTCTCACCCAGTCCTTATATCTCAACTCTCAGTGCATTATTGTTTTAACAAACTGATGGGTTTGAATAGGTATTTTCATAGTACAGCATTTTAATACTACAGAAATGTAGAATATAGTTGTTGATGTTTAGATGCCTGTGCTATCTCACATAATCTCATAATCTTGCATAGGAAAGTGCTGGCCAGGTGGAAATAAGTGCTTTATCAATGATGTACAAGTAAGTGCCTCTTTCTTAAGGTTTACTTTGTTTTGCACTTGGTGTGGGCATTCTGTCCCCAGAACTTTGTTTGCCACTGAGAGGTGAGTGTGTGAAACGTGGTGAGAAATGCTTCCCTAAAAAACTTCCTTAACTCCCATGCAAATGGTGCCACCACAGCCCCTGTTCTAATGGGGATTAAGGGCAGGGTTTCCAGAGATGCTTTTTTGTTATCTTTTTGCTGATAATAAATTTGAATGCCAAGTGTTTGCTTCTCGTGGCTGAAGCATGGAAAATGGGGAAAACCAAGGAGCTGTGTGCAGTGGAAACACTGTGTGGCACTTACAAACCTAGGTGACTAAAACTCACCTAGGTGCACTTGAAATCTCCAGAAGTGAGGAGTATCTGCCCTACCTGATGTGTAGACACTGCTTTTTATTTCAGAGGTGACATAGAACTGTGCAGGTGTTGCTGTCTGTAAAAAGCAGTCTGGCTCTCTAGTGGTAGAACATGGAAGCCTCCTTTTGCAGGCTCATTTTGTAGCAGTACTAAAGGAACAACTAAAGTTTGGCAAGAATTACTAGCTCCCTGCACTGAGGTTCTAGGCCTTTTGCAGGGTGCCTAAATCACTTAGACTAAATTGTCTCAGTGTCTGAGCACCCTTCTGTAAGCAGAAGTACTTGGCTTAATCTGTGAGTAAATATCATGGTCTTTCACAGATAATTTTTGTTTTCCCCTCAAGAAGGGTTTGCCCATCTTGCTTTATGGGAGCATTCATTTATCAGGAAAAGTGCTTTGCTTGATTTTACTGTAAACCAACAGCTCTAAACTGCTGACTGGAAACTTCTTCATAATCTGGTTCTACTGAAAGTGTGCTCTTGCAAGTTTTGTTTTCCCTCTGCTTACCTAGGCGAGACTTTATTGTGTACCGGTACCCCGGGAAGCCACCCACACGTGCTACAGACAATGGCTTTGAAGACAAGGTCAGTAGAAGTGAGGGCAGTTTCCTTCTGTTCCCCTGCCAGTCTGTTTTCTTACTTTTCCTGAAGCTGGATGAGTTGTGCAGTTTTTTTCCATGAAGAGGCAAAGTTACTGGGAAGGGATGACCATAACAAACTGATTTTTGTGACCTACAAAGTGATCCCAGTTCAGAATGGGAGCTATTGGAATAGATTATCTACATCAGAACTACTGCTAGGGACAAAAGGGAGGAGCAGAAAGGACAAATACTCTGTATTAGCTTGCATCAGACCCCTCTGGTGCTTTCTGGAGCTGTGTAGATGTGGGTGCACAATTATGTGGCTACTTCAGGCATGATGCCAGTGAAGCTGCTGCAGGGTGGATTTCAGTGTGGGCTGCCAGATTTGCCAAGGTGGCCAGTCTGCTCTGAACCTGTGCTGCTGCAGCTGTTACTGATCGTTTGATGAGCATTGCTGTCTTCATTTACATTTGCTTCTTTCTTCATCTACACAGTTTCCTGTGTAGCTTAATTTAATTCCAAAACGAGCTGAGTTTAAAAATCAAACAGCATGGTCTAAATGCATGTTTGCCCTCCAAGGCTTTCCCACCAGAGCTCTCATTAAGTGTTGCAAACTGTCTGTCATTACACTGTGAGTTCAGGCAGCAGCTCCTTCTGGTGTTGCTCCTCCTCACCACAAGAGGAGAGCTTATGTTGGCAGAATCCACAGAGCACACAGAATTAAAAGTCCTGGCAACTCTGCTCCCTCTGGGAGCTGGTTTTCTGGGAAGCATCTTTGCTGGCAGTGTGCTGACAGCTGCCTCAGGGCTTCTGCCTGTTGTAGTTGCCTGTGGTTGTTTGCCAAGAAGTTTGGTGGGACATGTTTGCATGGTGTGTCAATGCATGTGTTGCTGAAAACATCTCTTCTGCTTCTTAAAAGCAAGGTTTTAAGGGCTAGAGAAGTAAATGTTCTTCTAGTTTTTCAGGCAGAGAAGGATGAAATGTGCCTTTGACACTTGGGACAGTGTGTCTCAGGGTGCTGCGTTCAATGGATTTTATTTATTTTACCTCCTAAGCAAATGGTCATCTTGGAAACAAACTTCTATTTCATGTTCAGTACAGCAGGATGTACAGATTTTTTTTTGTATGATACCAAGTTACCTAGACTTTATATAGATTTCAGTTTTGAACTGATGCTACAGCTTTTTCATTATTATATTGAGAATATTTACTGTTTTCTTGATGAGTTGATTCCACTGTAGAATGAAAGAATATCAGAATTTGGGGTTACATCATTCCAGCCTTAAAACCTTCTTTTTTTTTTTTCCCCTCCCAGATTTTACTGTGTTGTTCCGGTAACAGCCATTATGACTCTGTGTATACAAAACAATTTCAGGAAAATGCTGCCATTTGTCAGGGTAAACTTAAAATCATTTTTCTATGGAAGAGAATTGTGTGTTTTCATATTTTTAGAGGCAGGGTTTGTTTCAGTATTCAGGGGTGGGGAGAAGAGAGATGGAAGCTCACTTATGATATATTTTTATGCATAGACTCATATTTTTTTTTTACCTGTTAAGTGGGTGTTGGATCAAATGACTTCCAGAGGTCCCTTATTCCCAGCTGAGTTATTTTATGATCCTGTCCTTAACTGCATTTGGTGTCACTACTGCCTTGTAACAGTAGGTAATATCTGAAGACCTGCCTGCCTTGAAAACTGCAGGAGTTCTTCTGGATCTCATATTATCGAGCTTTGTGTTGGTTTGTTCAGCTGTATTATATGAGATCCTCTACAAAGATGTGTTTGGCATGGATGAGGAAGAATTAAGGTCTGCAGTTGAGGTGTTTCGAAGTGGATCCAAGAAGAACAGAAACAGTGCTCCTGTAGGAAGTGAGGATGCAAACTTTGGTTGTCTCCATGAAAAAGTGCCCAGAGATCCATCAGAAAAGAGGTAGTATGCTGGGAAGGGGATCTGGTAAGAAGGAAGCAAAAAACACACCTTAAAAACCTTGCAGAGGACAAGTTTCTATGAATTTTTCTGGAATATTAACTCTTTTCCTGTGTTATGACACAAACACAAAGCTCAAGTGTATTGTGGAACAGTGTACTTTCCTTGGAGCTGGGAAGTGCCACATAATTGAATATCCTCTGCTTCAGGCTGTGTTATAGTTGTGTGTTACTCTGTAAAATGACAGCTTATTTGTAAGTAAAATTGCTCCTTATTCATGAGAGCTTTATTATTAGTTTTTAATGACTTACTACTCTTCTAAGCCTCCATAGCTCTGAAAGGCTTGAGAGCAGCCTCTGAATGCTTGCAGACAGCATTGATTTGATGGTACCTGGCACAGGGTTGTACTTGAGAGTGCAAGAATTCCATCAGTGGGATCACCTGCATCCTTTCCTAATGCCAGCAGTATCTCTCATTAGGGGTGGGTTTTGGAACAAGCAAAGCTCAAGTTCTTAAAGCTTGGAAAAGGCTTGTCCTGCACTGCTTTGCACCTTACTGGTGTTTAAGGCAAAATGTGCCACTTGATGGCACCATGGTGCTTTTTCAGGTTGTATGAACAGTTGATGATGTTAGTCCTGGCTAGAAGTTGTGTGTTGTAGCTTTTGTAATCTTATTTTCAATTTTTTAGGCTGGATGAGTGGGAAGGCAATGATACTGACAATCCACAGGAAACCAAGTTGAAACATGGCATTGAAGAACAAAAGGTTTTGCAATTTGGGGAAAAATCCTTATGGTTTGCTTTTGGTTTTATGGTTTTTTTTTGGTTTTTTTTTTGTGTTGTATAAGTTTACCCTTGTTAGGGCTAAATCCTCTTTACCACTTTCTAAAAATGTGTTTTTGGCAAGTGGGTGGCTTATTTCTTCCATCTACTTGCCTTTTGATTTTGCCCTGGAGTTTCTCTTAAATTGGAAGTGCTTTTTTCCTTTCTGAAATTCTCTAGTTCTTCTCTAGCTGACTTTTATTTCCCCCAAAAAATGGAGCTTAGCAGATGTTTCCTGATTTGCTGATTGTTTTTTCCCAGAATGTGGTTTAAATTAGTTCACCTTTGTCTTGACCTTAGTATAAATTGCTTCAGAATACTTTCAGAAACTCTACAGAAATAGAGTTTTCAGATACAATAACTGAAATTCTCACCAACTTTTGAAGCTGTGGCTTCATTGGTCTGGTTGGCTTCCTTTGATTCTTTTTGAGTACAGAACATGCCAGGTGTTATTCTTGAGCCTGTTCTGCTTTCCAGAGTCAGTGTGCTCAGCACCTGAGTGCCTGGATCTGTTTTCATGCTCTTGAATTTTAGTTTCTAGGGAAATACAGCAGAAGTACAAATTTTGGAAAATAGTGTCTGTACTTTTTAAAATGGTGCACAGATGCTGGCAGGATAGAGACTGTGCTGAACACATGAAATGCACTTGTTAATGCTCCATTCCAATTCTGCTTTTAGCCTCCAGAAAATCCTCCAAAGATGCCTGTTCCTTATAAAGTGCTGAAGGCACTGGACTCTACTATCTATCGAAATGTGGAGTTTGATGTTTGGCTGGACAGCAGAAAAGGTATCTTTGGAAAAGGGAAAGCCAAAAAAACTCTCCTGTAGTAGGCTTAGCATTAAATTTATGAATCTGAGTCCTGTCACCTGTTTCTTCACAAGTGAAATGTCAAGGACACAGATGAACCCAGCAGATAGCTGCAGGCAGGACATGTTCTTGGTTTCCTGTCTGGCATTCAAAGTACAAAATACCCAGCTTCTGATACTGTATAATGGTACAAGGTAGCTAAAAATCTGATCTCTGCTACTTATTGACTGTACACAGGAAATAGGGGGATTCAAAGCAGAGCACAGAACTCTGTTGCCATTCTGTTGTATTGGAAAGCATTCAAATGTGAGAGTTTTTTGTTACAGCATGTGTGCAAAGACTTCTTTTTAGAGCACGATTTTGGCCTCAGAATTGTATAATAATGAAGATCTCAAATTTAGCATTGAGATCTGTCAGATGAGTTTTTTCTCCTGCCTCCCAGCCCTCCTGGGCTTGAACATTCTGTAGAGATTTCATGGTTCTCGTGGCTTGGGAAAGGTTGGCTGCTTTTTGGCATTCACTGTGGCTGATCTGTAAAGCAAGAAGTTACCAAGAAAGATAAGTTTTTAAGTGATGCTTGATGTCTGACCCAAAGTGCTTTGCATACTGAAGAACTCCAGCATTTCACCATGGCATAATCAGTAATGAGGATCATTAAAATTCTTGGAACAGAGTGTGGTAACCAATTATCTGTGTAGAATACTGACATGCAGACAAGCCAGGCAAGGAACAGAGGTAAAAAAAGCTGAAATCTAACAGCAAGGAGACCTTAGGCAATGTTAGCTTTTCCTGGATGACATTTCTTGTTTGCCAAGTGCCACTGGGACTCTGGCAAGATAAGAGATGTCCAACATTCTTAATTCCAGGATTTGTATGAAATGCAGGATTAGCTTTGTGCCACCACAGAAGCTGCAGTGTTGTAGTAGTGCTGCTTGCTGCATTCTGGCTCTTACTGTCTCATGTGACTTATCCTGCTTATGGTCTGTTGTAAGAACATCTAGAGTTACTCCAGTTACTATGGGGAATGTTCAGGTATGCACAGGAAGTGTTTAACTCAGTTGGCCCATAAATTGTAGTTGGGTGCTGTCATGAAGTACTTGTAGGATATGTGAAGAAAGAACAGTAGCTTAAAGGCTTTTTCCCCCCTTTTATATCTTTATTTATCCATTTATTTTTAGAGCTTCAAAAAACTGACTACATGGTGTTTGCTGGGAGACAGTACTATTTAGGAGACAAGTGTCAGGTTAGTACTCAAAGGAGACCCAGTTATGATAAACTGTTAGAACTACTTTAAATAGACTATGATAAACATGAAATCATTTGATTTCATTGGATTTTCTGACACTTTTCTCGTTCTCTTCTCTGTAGATGTTCTATTAAATGTAATTTCTTTCTAAAATCTACCTTTAAACTTGGTAGTGTGATAGAAAGGCAGTTTAGGGATTCAATATAAACCAGTCATCCACATTCTCTGAGTGTGGAAGTTCCAGGCAGAGCTCAAAATGCACAGGGGGTGCTTTTGATGTCGTTGTCTTTAGATTTTTTTACTTGGGCTAAGTAACAATTCTGGATAGTCTTATCTTTCTCAACGGTGAAATAGCAAAATATTTTTATAAAATAAAAAGGGAAGAGCTAAAAAGGGAGGAGTAGAATGATCTGAACAGGAGATGCTGAAAGGAAGGTCAGTTTTCTTTGTGTTCTGATATCATATGTAGTGAGGGTGGTTTTTTTTAATCACTCTTTAAGGCAGTGCTAATGGTTCACTCAGTGGCTTGCTTCTCACTGAGCAGAGCTTTCCTTTTCCTACTTTATCTTCTGTTCTCAAGTTCTTAAGCAGCAGTCTTCCTTGGTACTTACCTGCTGGGCACAGGGGATAAAAATAAGTTAGGGAGCAGGTATCTTGCCACTCAGTTGCTCACAAGACTGATTTTATTTCTTTTTGTCCTCCCTGAAGTTAGTACAGTGCTCTTTATTTTGGTTTCAGTTTTGAAGAAGTATTTGAGACTCTTGGGCCAACTCAGTAACATGGGACTGGCTGGGAGCAGCCTTTGTTATTAGTGGTTTGTGGACAACATTCTGATGCAGTTTGGGTTTTTTAGAGTTTCCCTTGTTCTCTCTCCAGGTGTGTCTGGAACCAGGAGAGAAGTATTACAATGCTCATATCCAGGAAGTTGGACAGGATAGCAACACACTGACTGTATTTGTTGAGGAGCTGGCAGAAAAGTAAGCAGTCTGGTGATGACTTCAGGTTTAAACTTTCTGGTTGAGAGGTTTGTTTTTCCTCTTGGATTTCTAATGACCAAAATCATTATTGTAATGCTTTCTGTGAAGTCTTACTGCTCTTCCTTCACTGGAATATAAAAGTGATCTTTGCAGTTTGAATTTAATTCACAGAGAGCAAATTGCCCTCTGCTGTTTGGTTTCTCTGGAGTTTTTATGCTGTACCCAAGCAACGAAATAATTGGCACTTCTGGTGAATCTAATCACTTTCTCCCCCTTGCTGTTCAATCATTCACCCTCCTCCAAAGCTGGGACTGACAACATCCTGCAAAAATTGTGTTTTCCCATGCTTTTGGCTGTACCTCTGGAGCCACACAAATGCAGGCAGCAGAGAGAGACTTGACCCAGGAAGTAAATAGTGTTTAAACTAAAGCCTAGCTTGTCTTTCCTAATTAAACAACTACCAGTAATGTGTGCTTGGTCCAGAGGAAACAGTTTTATTTTCACAAACTATGCTCCTCTGTCTTGGTGTTGCTTCAGCTTACATTGTTGTGCAGGTGTATCCCTGGGGCACTGCTAATGTGGGTGTCCTTCCTGCAGACACACAGTTCCTTTGGCAAACTTAAAGCCAGTGACACAAGTGGCTCCTGTCCTTGCTTGGAATATGGCTCACAACAGAAGAGGAGGAGCTTATCAGAAAGTGACAGGTGGACACTTCTCAGGAATAGGTTTGTACAAGGCTTCCAGAAGCATTCCTTCCCTGGGGAATAGGGGAGGTGCTCATGACAGTCCTAACTGTAGTAGTCTTTGGATATTGGAAGGGACTTAATTCACCCTGTGATGTAAATCTGGGCCACTGCAGGGGTTTGATGGAAAGTTATCTTTCAGACAGTAATGAATTTGCCTTTGCAGAAGAGCAAATCCATTGAAATACAGAGCAAATTTGGTATTGCTCAAAATTGCCCAGAACAAATTTGCCACTTCAGAACTATATAAAAGACGTGTCGGTGAAACAGAGCTTGTCTGATCTGGCATTAGCAGAGATGCATGGATGGACCAGGGCTTCCTTAAATATGGGTTCAGTTTAATTTGGAGGAGGAGTTGGGAGGTTTTTTTTACTTTTATAAATAAATGCAGCCTGTATAGAGAGATTTTAACACTGAGTACTGGTTGGAGCAGCTAAAGCTGGAAAGGTGCTCCTATGTCAGATGCTTGTATCCTCATCATGTAGAATTCCTGCTTAATTCTTTTAAAGAAGGGTCTGTAGTTTCCATATTTATAATGCACTTTTCCTGGACTAGGCCACTGGCTTTCTTTTCTATGGCTTCAAATATTAATTCTTCTCTTTATCATTTGAGACCATAGCTCAGGTTTAAGTTGTAAATCTTTTTCTGTCCTCGATGGAAACTGCAGAAATGGACACGAAAACACGGAAGAGGATGCTCAAGAAAGTCCGTGGGAAGGAAGTGTTCATGGCTGTGGCTTACAGCAGGGGCCAGGCAGTGCTGCCACCCCGGCTGCAGCACAGTGCTCCCTCAGGGCGCTTCCCTCCCATCCACTGCTCCCAGGGAGGGGCAGGCATGGCACCCTACAAGCCCTATCACCAGCAGAATCCTCCCAGGCACCACCGGGACTCTGGGATGCCGAGGTAGGAAGCAAGCTTTGAAAACATGAGTTGGCTGCTTGTTTTCTGTTCACTCTTGCTGCAGACTGGTTAGGAGAGAGTTTGTGCTGTTCAGGTAAAACTGTAGCTGAAGGGCNTTGACTTTGAAGGAGCAGAGTTTAAACGAAGCAGGTGAAATGCAGGTGTTGACTTTGAAGGAGCAGAGTTTAAACGAAGCAGGTGAAATGCAGATGTTGATTTTCCCCTCCTCTCTTGTCCCCCAAGCTCGTACAGCCGCAGCCGCCGCCCGCTGCAGTGTGGCAGCAAGGAGTGCCACTATGGCTTTGTGACAGGGGCTGCAGAGGAGCCCCAGGGGCCAGAAGGAGCTGTAACTTTCTGTGAGATTGAAGGAGATGATGACGCTGCTTTCCCTGCTCTGCCGGTGAGTTATGAACAAAGGGTAAGCTGAAACCTCTCAGAGAGAGAGGAGGAGGGGGAAACTAAATGCACAGTGATTCTTTACCTAAGTATACAGCAGCTTTTTTTTTTGTTTTGTTTTCTTGCAGTGAGGTTTAGCAGTGACTGCATTTTTGACAATGGAAGACTGAAATTCTAGCTCCTGTAAAACCTTCTTGAAACCTCAGTTTTTCTAGATACTCCCTATCATCAGTAGCAACACTTGTTTTCTTTGAAGCATAATTTCATAAACATAATCATGTTTCTCCTTTCTGTTGCAGTTTGAAAACAAAATCTTTTCCTCCTGTGCATGTCTTTCTAGCTCTAAATATTGTGGGAGAAAGCTTTTCACTTGTTTGCCACACTGTAATTCATCATTTGGGTAGCAAGATTCAGAAACTGGATAGTGATAGCCTGGATTTTTTTCCTTTGAATTTGTAGTTGTGATGTTTTGGATTAACATGTTGTTCTTGACACAGTTTCTTCTGCTACAGAAACAGGAAAAAAATTACAAACCTAGACTTTTCTTAAAGTCTTTTTGTTGAGTAGTAGATAAAGTGGCAAAGTGTATTCCTAAAGTTTAAAATGTGGGTTGATTTTTTTTTTCTTTTATTTGTAGTCTAAACTTAGTCCGAAGCTGGATGTGCTAAAAAAAATCAATTTATATAAGTTGTCTGAATAGAAAACAGATTTTAAAAAAACCCACAGAATCAACCTGGTATGTTTGGGTTCTTCTGCTGTGTTGAAGCAGTGAACTTAACTAATGTTAGACTTGTATTTAAATGAGGGAGACAGAATATGCTTAGGGCTGTTTCAGCACCAGTCATTTTTTTCTTTGCTCTGATGTACTAGATCTGTAATCTTTGCTCTGATTTTTCTTCCAAGAGTGCCAAGGAATAAGGACACATTATCCTGCAATTCCTTTTTTCCAACATGAAATCAGTACATCTCAGTGGCTTTTTCTCCCCCTTTGCTAGACTTGCCTGCAGCTCCTAATGAATAGGTTTTCATGTTCATTCAGTGACTTTGTCTATGCCAAAGCTTTTTCTCTGTCTCTTCCTTGTCTTGTTTAGTAAAGGAATGTGACATTTCCTGGGGAAAGATGCATCTCACAGAGGACTCTGCCATGCTGCTAGAGGCCTGGTGGGAGAATCTTCTGACTTGCCACCTCTGCTTCAACCTTGGAAATCTTTCAAGCCTCTCTGAGCACTTTATCGATCTCATAGTCACCAGTGTCTTCTGAGGAGAGTTTTGAGTGTCACCTTAGCCATCACAAAAGAATGAATCAACTTTTTACTGGAGCATCTCAATCCTATGTGTTCCTCCTTCAGAGAACTGATCCTGTAAATTGGGGTGCAGCTAAAGACTGATTTCAGTGCAGCAACAAAGGGCATGTAAAACATTGAAGGAATGCTGTGGGCAACCTTGGGGTGTGCTGCTCTCTGAAATAGTCATGATTGCATGTGTGGGTCAGCCTAGTGTAGACAGTGCTGTCTGTGCCAGCAGCCACCTTTTGGTTCCACTAGTTGGGATTAAAGAAGATCTTTCTCCATGATGATCAGTGTTTGGATGAAGTGATCTGCTACTGATGTGGGGGGAATGCTCTAGGATGAGGAATGCACTAATACATGCTGGGGGTAGCAGCCTTGTCTGGGATCTGCTCCCTCCTTTGCAGCTTTGTTAGAGCTTGGGATAAAGCTGGCTGAGTTCTGGGAGGGAGCAGCTTGACTGCATGCCATAGGACAATGGTAGAGCTTCTCAATTGCCTTAAAGAGTGCAAGGCAGAACAGAAGGAAAAGGGAAGAAATGTTTGTTGCACTGGAATGGACACACAGATGATGCTTCTAGTAAGCTTTGATTGCAGCAAGCTGGGTCTGCCAGCCAGCCTCTTTCTGTTTGTCTGTCTGTAGAGCATGGAAAGGTTCTAAATTATTTCTGACTTTACTTTTCAGAGCCACAGCACCCCTGCTCCCATTGTCCATGGTCCAGGGGCATTTTGGGTAGCAAGGAGAAGTCCAAACCCTATTCCATCTAACAAGCAGACCCTGAATGCCTTAGAGGAGGAGGAAGAAGCAAGTGAAAATGGTGAGTTCTTAAGCATTGATAGGGAAAAAAATTTAAGAGCTTGTCAACATGCTTTTCATTGTCAAAAGTAGGTTCCTTACATCTCCTAAGTGAGATGATACTGAGAGCAGTTTATTAATGGATGCACTGAAATGTAATTGCAGTAACTCCAGCTTTAAACATTTTTGCTCCACCTCCTTTTTTTTTTCCTCTGAATGAAAGCTTCCTATTCTCTCTCCCTTGTAGGGAAGTTTCATGAGGAATATATCTATGCACCTCCAGGTAAGTAAAAATTTAGTCTTTACTGATAGAGCATTTGGTGAATGTAATACACTCAATTATGAGCTTTTTATAAGTTTCTGAAGGATTATATTTAATGCAGCTCTTTTCAATTAATTTTGCCTATGTCCTCCAGATCCCAACTGTGAAACTGCAACAGTGTTTAGTTCAGCAGAACCTACAGCAAACTTGGTAAGTTTTAGTCACAGACTGTTCAGATTTGAGATCTTTGAGGTATGTGGTATTCATGGAAACTGTCCTTGGATGCATAATAGGCCAGAGACTTAATAAAAAGTGAAATCAGCATTCCTTAATACGTTCACCGTTCTTTTCCTCCCTGAATGGTGAGGTTTTTATCTGAGTCTGCAAGTGCAGTCTGAATGGCACTGGATACATTGATGATTTTTCACCTTTTCCTCTGCAAAGAGTGTGTATTTGAGTGCTGTTTACTATTCTTTCTCTGCTCTAGGCAGCACTTGCTTTTATCAGGCCACCCTTTAGGTTATGTTTCAGTTAATCTTAGTCCTCCTCTATGGGACTGGAGAGATCTCATCTGTGATAGAACTTCTTGGATATTTTGAAATTTTTTTTTATTTGAGACTAAATCTTTAGTCACCTGTTGCTCCACAGTGGGTATGAAAGCAGGCCTGAGCATGCCAGAATTAAAACTGTGTTTAATTGAGCTACAAAAGCCACTCAGGGTGTATAGTCCATAAACTTAAAAATAAAAAAATAGAGGTGTGGTGTGTGTGCCTTGTGGCTTTTTTTGCCACTGAAATGGACCATGCTTTGCTTTGGAATCCCTTCAGGAAGAAGGGCCAGTCTCGATGTCACCTCAAGATGAAGTGGCTCCCTACAGCTATCCCCAGAAGGTAGTGCCTGGTACTCTGAGCTGTATCTCACACTTCATTGTGGTGGCCCTGCAGAGAGGTAACCACTCTGCTTGGACTGTGACATTTTGTGGGGACCCCTCACAGCCTCTGGCAGCAGAGAATACAATTCCCTGCAGATACAAGCAAAACAGAAGATGCCTTGCAGGTGTCTGCAGCTCTAAACTGGTATTTTCAAGCCAATTTTTAGAGAGTTTGGATAGTTAGTGCCTTTACAGCTAGGATTTACAAAATGCATTTGTGTGAAGTGGGAATTTTTGAAGTATGTGGTATTTTCATAGTCTTTGTCAAAGCCAGTTGCAGAGGCAGACTGTTGAATATTCTTGACTCTTTTCCAGGTGTTGGTGAACTCTGCAACAGTTTCCACCTCCACAGATGTTTATACTGCTCCAGCTACAGGTCTCTCTTCAAATTCTGCTGCCTCCACTCCAGCCAGTGTCATAACAGCAGCTCCCCCACAAACAGCAGTTCAGCCTGTCATAGTATCTTCCTTTTCTGTGGGGAGGCCAGGTAGAGTGTACAGACTGCAGCTGTGGACTTGATTTCCAAGTTTTCAGTTACATTTTCCCCTCCCTCCCCCTATCCAAGACAAGTGTTAAAAGGCTTAAAAAAAAAAAAGCATCACTTGCTTTGGTTTAAAATTACGTAGTTGTAAATTGGCTGCTGATTTCTCATTTTGAAGGGGCTGTTGCACCTGAATTTTTATGGGAATTGGAAATCTCTTTGGGGTTCCCCCCCTTGCCACCTTTAACTATTAATACCAATTGCTTGCTAGAAAATTCTTTTCAGAAGGCAGAAGTTCAGTGCAGCTCCCTTCACCTCTCCTTTCCTACAGCTGATTTTCCTCATGAGTTGAGGTAGCAAGCCTCTAGAACACAGTCACTTCCAGGAGAGTCACTGGCTGGGGTGTTTCAGGGTCCAGTTCATTTTTGTGACCCTTAGTTTCTTCTGTGCAAGGAGATCAAGTTTGTGGGTAACCACAGGGGGCACTCTCCACCTTAGGTGCTGTACCTGCTTTGCTCTTGAAAAATGGTAGTTATTAAAAAATTCTATTTTCCTTCTTGCAAAGAGCATTTCTCCTGTCTTCTATAACTTTTCATTCAGCATCTAAAGTTTCTCTTCCTTTAATTCTGCTCAGTTCTGTCTCACTTTCCTTCTCTTTTTTTTTCTGCTCTGTGTAAGAGTTTTAGTCAGCAGGGTTCTCAAAGCTGTCTGCTCACTGCTGCCAACCTGCTGCTGTGTTAGAGGTGTGGGCCACCTAAATGAATATTTAACAGTTGTCTGTCCAGAAGATTTTTGTCCTAATATGTTTCAAACCTTCCCTAGTTTTTATGGGCTTACTGTGACACTTTTGTGGGCTTGAAGTGATTTGTCTGTTCTGTTGTTCTCTTACATAACTAGCTGTCCTAGAAGTCTGGCCTGCCTTCTAATATGAAGAAATGATTGAAAAAGACTTTCTTCTTTAAGTGGGATATACAGCTTGCAGATAGATAGAAGTGCAGTTAAGGCTTGAGAGATTGAAATCTTCCCATCTAGTTCTAAAATTTCTTCTGGACACCTTTCAAAGTGATGGCTGAACAGAATTTTGTTAGTCTGTATTTAGGGGCACTGAGATGTCAAAGTACATACTGAATTGTGTAACTTAACACTGTACTCACTTGACATACCATGGCAAAATTGACTTTTTGGGTGACATTTGTTTCCTTCCAATTGCAGCAGTTTCTTCAGTGCCATTCCCAATTTATTCAGCTCCTCTTCCCCCAGTGAGTGAGGTGGGAGAAGCCAGTGCTGTTCTTCCAGCTTACTCCTGTGATCCCAGTGGCAGTGATTTGCCTCGAGGTAATGATGGTATTTTCTATTTTTACTCTTGCTGCTCTCCAGCACACTTCTGACTTGTGTTCTCCTTGGAAGCTTAACAGAACATCAAGTAAGAACACATAGTGAGAAGAGATGGCTCCCTGCAACTCCCAGGGAGTGAGAAATAATATTATAGGTACTTAAGCTAAAACACTTTCATTCCCAATTTTGAAGAGAAGGTTTGTATCTGACTCAAATACATGATTATTACAGCTCTAGACAGCACCTTAAATAAATGAAAGCCCAGGGAGAGGGTGCTTGGCCTGTATCATAGTTGTTTGTGGCAGAGTAATCACTTTTCTGATAACTGATTAAGAATTGTGTATTTGGAAGGTGTGCTGTTGCACAGTTCAGTGGGGTATTTTGGTTATTTTCCTTTATGGCTTCAAGCTGTAATTCCATGGTATTACAAACCAGGGCTGAAGTGTGGGTCAGCTTGTTCCTTGGGTGTGTAGCTTTGTCACACACACTGCCACCAGCTGGGACAGTGTCTAAGGTCCATGTCATCTGCTCAGCAGTGAAAGTACAGAGACAAGCCTGCTGCTTTCACAGTGCTCTGCAGTTACTCTGCTGGCTTGCCTGTGCCCTCAAATCCAAGATTTGTTCATCTTGGCTGTTCTGGTTCCCCTTCCCTGCTGTGGTCCCATCACTCTGATCCCATGCACACATCAGAGTTCCTGCTTTCCAGCTGGAGTTGAATGCCCTTAACTGAGGCTTTCCCCACTTGGGAGAATGGGGTGTTAAGTGTGCTGACAACAATCTGGAGTGGATGTGGATTAATAACCTCTCGAGACCCTGCTTGGAGCCCTTCAGCTGAATCCACATCATATTGGCCCTGTCCTCCTTGGCACAGACTGTAGGAATTGTAAAGATTGCTAGCTGATAATATTGCAAGTAGCATTTATGTTACACTGTTGGGGTGTAATCTATGTGGCCTTTAAGTTAAGAAACGCAGCAGGTTTGGAGTAGGGCAGGGTGAAGTGGGTGTGCTTGATCTGGAGTTCTGTGTGTTTTGCTGAAGACACTAGGCCTGGTATAGATGGGGAGCAGGACTTGTCAACAGACTGAAGTCCTGGACCTAGGAAGAAAACCTCCTGTTGGCTCTAGCATTACTTGTATCTGCATTTATTCCAGTTTTCATAGCATCTTCTATCTTGTTTTAATGGCATTTAGGACTTATCAAGTGTGTTTATTAACACAGTGACCCCAGGTGTCCTGCCCTTGCCTGGTGCTTTGTATTTGAAGGAGCTGCTGATAAAAGTCTGCTTGAAATTACTGTGTTGCAGAAACACTGCTCAGTACTGGCCAGAGCTTCCCAATAGCACAGTAAAAACTCTTATCAGGAAATGAGATTTTTATAATAAAAATCCTTTTATCATTTTTATCATAAAGACCATGTCAACATGGTCTTTATATTTTCATGTCAGGATGGGCAACTTTTTTTGGCTTAGCTATTGCTTCATAAGGTTGTCATGTTTTACTGAAGATGGACTTGATTTCCAGCCATCTAAAAGAGGAATATAAACAGAAACTGGTCTTCTACTGTACTGGCTTCTGTTCCATCACTTCACAGATGTCAGTACTGCCAGTGTCAGTTTGTCACTTCAGTCTCCCAGCAGTTCCTTTGTACTCTTATTGCTGCTATGGAAGCAGCTGTTTCATTCAGCTCTTATGCTTGCTTTGCATAGATTTGCATAAACAATTGAAGAGGAAAATTGGGTTTTTTAAAAAAACACCAACTTTTTCCAGATGTAGATGGAATTTCAGCTATATACTGAAAAGTTTGTATTTGTGTAAGCCTTTGAAGTATTTTTACTGTTTTACTGATTGTGGTCAGTGTTACAGCCAGACCACCCAACACTTCCAGGACTAAGGATCTGTGTGCATTTCCTAAAACAGCTGCATGGATTGTTGCCCTGATAGATGGGCTGAGCAGTAGAAGAATTGAGAATTGGCAGCAGTGACAGAGGAACAAATCCTTGTGCATTTTAAAATTGTGGTTTGCTTTACTGATGCTTTTGCCTTCCTGCAGCAAAACACAAGAGAGTGCCACAGAGAGCAGAGCTGGGGAAGTGTTGGAGATGGGTGGACAGGGAAGTGCTGTGCAGCCTGGTCTAGGGCAGGGTGGGTGTTTGTCAAGGTGGAATTGGGAACTCTGGAGGTGCTGCTGAATTGAATCCCTTAGTGGCTCCTTTTGAGTTGTTTCCCTGCTTTCCCTTGGCTTTAGTACAGCTGGGAGCTCCAAGTCTGTGCTGTGGAAAGGTCACTTGCTCTTCCTGAGCCTTCAAAGCAAATGAGTATTGAAATCTAAGAAACCAATTTTTCTCATGCACAGTTCCAGAGTTGCATCATGGGATTAAACACACGCGTTCTTTTTTTTTTTTTTTGGGACCTTTCAGTGGGTCAACTTTAAAAGCTTAAAGCTGCTTCACATTTTTTGGACAGTTAGAAATGTGTTTCCAAGTTCAAAACACTGTTGCTTTTGGAGAGATGTTTCAAAGTTCCTTCACACACCTGGGATTGTTTCTCAGAATATCATTTACTTGGCTGGGGACAAATGATTCAGTAGAGGGAAGACAGAAGTAAAAGACTCTGCAAGAAAGCTGGGAACTGAGTACCCTTGTGAGGAAGGAATATATTCTTTATTCCTGCCTCTGTTGAGCTTAATGTAACAGTTGAGGGGCCCCAAAATTTGGTGAGAAGGTCTTAGGATTGCTCTGTGTTAAGTCCTAGTTGCTTAGACAATGGAGACTTGTAAAAAACCTCAGTTATCACTTGAGTAATTAAAAAATTAAAGCTAATGTAGTCATTGAATTAATTAATTGGTCAGAAAATGCTCTGCCATTGCACAAACATGTAACTGGATTTAGCTAAAAAGATAAAACTAGTTTAACAACTGTTTATATTCAAGATACATTCTTCACCCTTGAAATTTTAAAGAAAAGGTACTGCT
>VZTT01051056.1:1892-23915 GCA_013400855.1 Buphagus erythrorhynchus
CACTGTGCTGCACTTTTAACCTTTCCTGGAGACAGGTACAACATTTGGCTTTGTCCAGAAACTGGGGCTCTTCCCCAGTCTCCATGACTATTCAAGACCACACATTTGTACAGATATAAACCAGCTCTCAGCAGCCTTGAATGCAGTCTGCTTTGTCCCATTGACTTGCATGGGTCAAGTTCTCCCAAGTATTCCCTGACAAGGTCCTTGTCCCTTGATGGGGCTCAATGTCCTTCTGGAACTCTTTCATTAGAACAGAGGCCTCTGAAACCTCACTAGTGAGAACTGAGGCACAANTCCCAGCATGAGAGATTCTCCAGCAACTATCACCCTCCTCTTTCTGTTTGTGCAGAAACACAGATAAATTAAGCTGTGTCTGACACCTCCCCTGAAGGCCATATTTTCAGGGCACAGCACCTGTTCTCTAACTACAGCATAAGCCTGCTGCAGGTGCAGAATTTCAGGGCTTTGGGAGAGCATTCCAGACTAGTACAGAGGATAAACAACTGATTAAATGAAAGAACTATTTGTCTTAATACAATTGTTGTTTAAAAAGAACTCAAAACAACAACTTCCTATATGTGTATAAAAAGCTCAAAGGATAAATATATTTGCTCAGTTAAAAGACAAAACATCTGCACAATTCTTACTGAATGAGTAACTCTGCAAGAACAGCAATATAAGATTCCCCCACCTGAACAAGTTTCAGCAGCCTCTCTTCATGTTCCAAACTTTGTACATCCATTTAGGAAAACCATTCCCCTCCCTCTTGCACCAAGTCATACACAATTGGTTTGTTACATCTCAACAGCCCCCTTCAAAGTAACACCAGTATAATTATTTTGCTTGTAATGAATTTCCATGGGTAAAACAGACTGAAACAAAGCAAACACTCTGCAGATAGAAACAGGGATTCAACCCCACAGCTCAGTCCACCATGGTTACTTTTAGTATTGAAGCCTTTGCCAGAATAGCAGTGACACCTCACATTACCACTGCCATTAACCATGACCAAAACTACATAGAAAAAGAATGATTAAAAATAAGCCATTTTATACCAGACCACAGGCATTGGAATTTACTCCAGATCTGATTGTATTATAGATCTGAGCTAGTTTCCAGAAATCTAGGAATGAAATTTCACAGAACTATACTTTTACAGCCTTCACCTCATACAATAATGACCACTGCATTATCTCGCAATGATACTGAAGCAGTCCTTATGCCTTCTAACTAGCCATAATGAACAGTGAAAACCAGATTTCATTGAAAGTTCCTCCATTAAACTGTGGACTTGTTACATGCTCATCTAAATAAGCAGTGGAATTTTAATTACCTGTTATCCAAGGTAAAGGTGACATTTTAAGGGCAAAATAATTACATTCAATTGAGCCCTTCTCCCTCTGCCCATTCATAGGATCATTTAGTAGGCAGTGTGTATTGGGTCTGGCTGAGATGGAGTTAATTCTCCACACAGCAGCCCACACAGAGCTGTGCTTTGCATTGGTTGCTGGAAAGGTGCTGCTAATACTCCTGTGTTTTGGCTCTGCTGAGCAGGGCTGGCACAGCATCAGTGCTGTCTCCCCAAAATTCAGCAGCAGGCTGGAGGTGGGAGATATCTTGGGACACAGCCAGGACAGCTGACACAAACTGACCAAAGAGATATTCCACACCATATGAGGTCAGCTCAGATATAAAAGCTAAGTTAGAGGGGAGGAAATGGCAAGGGGATATTTGTTATTTACAGCACTTTCCTTCCAGAACAACTGCTTCCTGGGAAATGAGAGGATATCACTTGCTGATGGGAAGTAAAGAATAAAATAATTTGGTTTGGGTTTTTTCTTTTACCTTTTATTGCACATGCACAATCTTGACTTTTTCTTTATTAAACTGCCTTTAGTTTGACCTATGAGAGTTCATCCTATTTTCTCCCCTTTGTTCTGCTGCAAAGGGGAGTGAGGGAGCAGCTTGGCAGGTACCTGGTGTCAAGCCAAGGTCAACCCACTGCACAACATTAACTTAGACAGCATCACTTCAGTAGTTTTGTGGACTACCTATGCAGCTAAGATTACACAGGCCCAAGGCATCTGAAAAGGCCAGAGTAAACCAGCAGAATGGTCCAAAAGGTCAAAGGTCTGGTCTGAAATTGGAGGCCATACAAGACAACTATTGGTATGGCATTTTCAGCTAAAGCACAGACTAGAAGGATTCTGTTTATCTGTTTGTATATCAGTTTCAACTTGTACAGGAATATCAATTACTTTTCAAGGATAGCCCTCACCTTTTTATTTCAAAAGTGAGGAGTGATAACAGCATATGTTGATTTTCTTATCTTTCTCACAAAAAGTCACAATTTAAAATAAACACTAACCTTGCATCTCACAGAGAAAAGGACATTTATTAACCAGAATTTTTAAAGATGTGAAATTCAANNACAATATTTTGGAGCTTATTATGAGTTCACGCTAGTTGCATGTGACAGTAACTCCCCTGTCTTTGTACAGGCTCTTGATTTGTGCTGAGGTACAAAAGAATAAAGTCTTCAAATTTATATGAAACATTTTGGTGCTTAAATATGTTTTTAAGGTATATAGTATTGTCAGACCATTTGCATGCTACAAGGCATTCACCAAAAACAGAAAAGTGGGATTACTTTTGTTTTTAAATGACTAACATCACCTACAAACTGCAATCTTCTCATTTGCATAAAGCTGAAGGTCATTTACTCCCTTAGCCTCCCAGAAACAGCAAAGGAATTAGACTTTTTTTTTCTTTTTTAAGCTACATGCTGCAATACATGCAGCAATCCTGTCTCTCTTCTGCAAGTTTGATTTAAAAAAAATAATAAAATACATCTTTTCCTACACCGATCATCGAATCATACCCAGAAGTTTTTCCATTTCTCTCAGCAGGAAATGCCCCCACCTCCAACAGCTGTAATCGTTTAAAATGCATCACAGTGATGTTATCCCATAGGTATCTACTGAAATTTTCTACCATACATATCAGATGCATTCTCTATTCACATGTCAAAGAAATAGTAAAATTATACCTTAAGTGCCACAAAAGCAACAAGTAAGAGTTTCTACAAAGTCAGCATCCCTACAGAAACTTGGTGGGGGTGGGAATTGTTTTATGTGCAACATATTCAGACATTGGGCTGCACCTAAGGTTACAGAAAAGCAGGGCTTCCCACTGACAGGAAATGCCAGACTCTAGGACAAGAGAGACTACAATATGGAAGTATTAGCCTCTACATAAACTAGAAATGTAAAGAGAGACTCAGTCATATTGCCCAAGAAAGACTTACTGCACTCCAGTATCTCAGTGAAATTAAGCCTTCCTAATTTTCCTTCTCCTCCTTAAATATTTGCTACTATATTAAGAGATATCTACAGTTTTCTTGGTCAGGTACATAGGCTCCCTGTATCTACAGCTTTCAATCAGCCCCATTAGGCATACATTAGGCATTAGAATCACTGACCTTGGAAACTCTTCCCAAGTTTGCCATTCCTTAAATATTGCCTCTGAGATCTCCAAGGTCCCTTCTACAGAAACAAGGCCAAACCCATGTGAAACCCAATCTCATCTGGTTCCTGGCATGGGAGAATAAAGCATGAAAATTCTAGTTGACCTATCCAATCCAAGAGCTCTGTAAAATTTGCCATTCCCAAGAGAGCCTGCTTAGCAGGTTTGCTGCACAGCGACACAATCTGGAATCCTGACAAGCAGAGAGCCACAAGACTGATGATGCAAGGCTTTCAAGATACTCAGCTCAAAGGCAGAGCTAAGAAGTGGGCAATTCTGACCTTAACACCACGAGAGTTCACATCAATCCTATCTCAGGTCCTGCTCAACGGAAATCCCACTGCTCTAAAAATGTTGCAAAGAAAACATTCCAGGCTTAAGAAGGTGACATTCTTCTGAACACATCCAGTTTCTTCTGTTCATCCATAATATCTGTCCACACTCAGCGGCATCTTGACTCAGCGTGTCATTTTCTGCACATTGATCCACTAGGCTGATTAGAAGAGACAGAAAACTTTTGCTAACAGTAGAAAGTTTTCCAACAAATAACCAAAAATTGAGCTGAGCTTCAAATGCTCTGTTTAACTAAAGTTCCAGCCAAAGCTTTCAGGTATAAGACTGGTTATTGCACACAGCTGTGAAACAAGGAACAACAAGAACGACATTCAACAGTTACTTGGGAATTATAAGAAATCCAGCATCTTTCAACCATTAATCATATTCTTACTAAGATTCTCAATACAACACATTATTGTGAAAGCTGGAAGCATAGGGAATCATTCCAACCTCTGAAGAATATTTTGACTTGATGGGATATAAAAATAGTTTTGCAACTATGTAAAGTATAGCAGAACCACATACATGCAAAGAGAGTTGATTTCTACTATTGCAAGTAATTATATTGTCTAGGCCACTGAAATATCATGTTGAAACACTTAGCTAGAAAAAGACATTGATTGGGTTTCTCGTTACAATAAGCATAAATCTAGAGTATTGCCACTGAAGTGGCATAGCAGTGCCAAAGCAGCACAAGTGTACCACTATCCTACCAAAATTCTTTAACTTCTCCTTTCTTGAAAGCTACAGTTGAGAAATAAAAATAAACAACTCCATAATCACACAGCAGAAATCCATAACGATGTCAACGTTTTATACTGAGAATCTGAAGGGCAAGATTTGCTCAGCATGAAAACAGAGACAGAAAAACATATACTATACAGAAGGAAATACACAAGACAGAAGACTCAGCACACCCATTTCATACCTGGAGGCCAAGGTGTAGAAAGAATAAACAGTTCTGTTTTTTCAAAAAGCTTTGCAGCAAGCCCATGATCGGTCTGAAACAGGATGAATATTAAAACACTGAAACTTCATACTTAAAATAAACATGCAAGACCAGCTGATCAGGAAAACATAGAAGGTGTTAAGCCATGAGCCAAGAAAAATACCCTCTCTTTCAAGCCAGAGATTTAGGAGGAAAGAGAAAAAGCGTGAGTTGGTGAGTAGCCATTGTAAAAAGTGAACAGCAACACAAAAACATTAACATCTTG
This sequence comes from Buphagus erythrorhynchus, assembly GCA_013400855.1. Lineage (NCBI taxonomy): Eukaryota > Metazoa > Chordata > Aves > Passeriformes > Sturnidae > Buphagus > Buphagus erythrorhynchus. The sequence goes on from VZTT01051056.1 coordinate 6,971, forward strand.
GCCTTAAAAAGACTTTACAGCACAGTCACTGGCATTCAGCAAAAGGAAAAAAAAAACATATCACTGTAGAGTTATAAATAAATTTCTGAGACATCAACTGTGGTGAAGGCCTTTTTGAAGAACACAAAAAAGGCCAAAGGCTATAGACTTGTCACATCAAACCAGGGAAGGTAAGTTTCCTAGAACATGTGATGATAAATTATAAGTGAAGAGCAGGTATGAGGTGGTCTCTCACGGGACTTTCTAATTTGGACAGGGATGCCAAAGGACTTAGAGAAAAGGGATTTAATTTTTTGTTGACCACTATGTTTGGACAACTCTGATGTCTCTTTGTTTGCTTCCTCCTTGAAACCTCCTGCCTCTGACTCACATGATTTACTCTTAGCCACACTGACATCTGTCAACTGGTTTCTCAGAGCAATTTAACTGGTATGTCCTCAACTGGCCAGTCATGCTCAAAAGGACACTACTGTTCCCCAAGTTCCTCAGTTATTCCCTATGCACAAACACAGCTATTCACTTACCACATTCATATGTGGCTTCTGCTGCACTGTGCTTGATTCTCTGCTACAGATTTCCAGGAAGCAATCTCACAGCTGAGCAATCATGACTCCCAGCGCAATAAAGTGCCACACTTGGCTCCCTTCAACAGATAGTGCCTTCTCTACAGCATCCAGAGAACAAGCAAGGATGTTCTTTATATGAAACATGCATGGAGGAATGGACCACCAATGCACACCCTAGAGCCTGTATTTTTTTAAGTTTTATTCTTCATCCCTTAAAACAGAAGCAAGCAGGAGAGCATTTAGCAGCATTTGAAACGTGAAAAGTAGCAGATTTTATATGGTGTGCAGAAGTCACAGAAATGCAAATATTTTGCCTTAAACAGCAAACTGGTTTATGCTAAAACAGCTACAGAGTAAGTTAGTCTCAAAATGTACACTTAAAGCAAGTTTGCTGGTTTCAGTACTTGCAGACCCTATAAATGAGATTCTATTCGTGATATCTGAAATTGAAAATACAAGCCACTGTAAGACTTACAGCCATAAGAACACAGTATAGGAAAAGGGACTTGTGTTCTGGCAGAGTTATCTGACTTCAAAATTAGTAAGGAAGTCCAAATCATCCCATACAGTAAAATAGCATTCAGAGGCCTCCCATATGCAAAACTGTACACAGTGAACTACTTTTGACTGTACAAGATAAGAGTTTCTCTTTAAACTTCTTTTACAAAGCATCTTTTTCTTCTGAAATTCCTTTCAAAATACTCTTGGACTAGTTATGAATCCTCCCCAAGTCTCAGATGCAGAGAGTTAATGTAGAAGACTTTATCTTATGCTGTTATTATGCAGAATATAAGGACCCAAGTAAGGTTTTCAACCTTTCCATGGAACAGGAGTCTCCATCAGTCTGTATCTATTTCAGGAGGATGATTCTGCAAATAAGCCTGTGAATGCCTGTCTTCACTCAGATGAGTAGTGACAGGGAAGTCCTGCAACACATAAAGGTATGCCTTTCTAAAGTAGGAAGGGGAAGCAGGCTTACTGCAGTCACCATACATATTTACCTTGAGCCTTCTGATTAAAAGACAAGGCTATATTGAGACATACCTTCCATAACTACATTCAAAGAACTGCTGCTTTGATCCAAGTCTCTCCTGCACAGTTCCCACTACTTGCATTTCCAAGTTCCTGGTGATACGTGGAAACAGCACAGATCCCTTTCCCTGTGTCAGACTGAGATGAGCTTTTCAAGGTGGTGGAACCCAGCAGCATTCTTCACCAGTTCCCCACTCTCTGCAAATGGAACTGCTTTGTTTTCTACAGTATCAGGAAAGGGTGTAACACCAACAGTACTTCTTAAACTGGGGTACCCTGTGCTCTCCTCCTTTCAACCATTCATGTCACTAACCTCTCAGGTATCTGTGTAGACCAAGAAGAAGAGGGCTTCTGATTTTGTAAGCCTAGGTACAGGGTGCAGATTTCATCAGCAGCTGTAGGGCTAAATCATACACTTCTAAATGGAGGCCAAACACTAATTCTGCTCTCACTATGATCAAAGAAAAAAAAAATTTCATTGATTTCATAGTGTTGCTGCCAGATTATACCCTTTTGTTCCATTGTCTGCCTCCTGTCCCCAAAAGTCTACCTATCACATTTGATAGTATCTCTACAAAATTGGAAGGGCTACAGAGACCTTTCTAGAGATTCTCAGACAGACATCTACAATTAACACAGACAATCATCTACCCCTGTGTTAGGCCAGCTGAGCTCTCCAATATTACTCAAGTATTGTACTGCTACCATGAGAAGTCGGGGCTAGGGCCTGGATAAGAGGCTTCAGGATTTTACCAGTTTCCAAAAGCATTCTCAGGACTTTTGTCATGGCTTCATATTTTATTACCACCATCTTAATTTGAAATAACCAAGAGCAATAGAGTAACTACAAAGTCAGTATACTCTAAATACCCCACTAACAATTGGCATCCCTTACAAGAAGATTAACTTTCTAGAAATACCCAGCATAACACTGAATATATCCATTTCAAAACTTAAGGAAACTCCAAATCCATTATAAAAGACACATATTCCAATACTTATCATCTAATATGAAGAGTGTTTGCAACACTTGGCTTTTTTGCAGAATTAGGAGGTGGTTTGTGTATTAAATACTACCAAACAAAAAGAAACTTTTTTTGAGACACAGTAAAATAAATTTTAGTTTCAAAACTGGAAGAACCATGGGGCCCTCCCTTAAAAATTCCTGTTGTTCTAACAGGAAAGGTTATACTACATTAGTAAAAAGCAAACTTGGATTTCACAAACCAATCTTTTGTGAAATGTATTACTTACTTTCTTTTTTCATGTAACTTAATGCTGGAGTTTCTAAAACACCCTGTATTCTGCTGCTGTAGTAGCAAGGACTCCCACTTGCACACAAAGGTCTGAACTCCACAGTTTTCACACAACTACTGGTGAGATAAACCCATTGCTAACTAGAACTTCTGCTGCAGTAAGAAAAGCACCATCCACCCCAGGAAGTAAGAGAAATTAAATCAGAGCTAATTTAAGGACACAGCAGAGAGGGGAATCACAAAGGTGCTTAAAGCATTGGTTTGCCCTTCACCGTGTTTGGTGAACTGCGTTGCAGAGGTTTTTAATGAGGATTGATGGCCAGCTGGGGTTAATGGCCCTCAGCTGCACCTCAGGCCATTAACTCCTCCCTATCAGTTATTAATCCCCAGGAAATACCCTGTACCTCTCTCCTTATTGCTTAATCATAAGTAGCAAGAGATGATCAACTAGTCAAGATCCTGGTGTGGCTCGAGTACTTCTGTTGCTGCCTCTTCACACAGCATGTCCTGTGCTTTAGAACAAACTATCTAGATATTACCACACTGAGGTTCACAAAAGGATGAAGAAACTCATGTGACAATGAGAAAATAAACATTTTATCTGCTGTCTGCATTTCACATTTCTTCTTTAGAATAAACATAATATCTATAGCTTGTATGCTTTGTGAAATTACACAAATCTGTTTGCAATCCCATTGCTATTATACTACTGAGGGCTCTTTTCTTTGCAGCTCTAGAGCATGACAGGGCTAGTGCTCTTACTACTGCTGATTTTAAAGCAAGAAAGTATCAAGCAGATGTTATTAAATTATAGCCTGAGAAGTAAAAGCCCCATGGTCAGACCAAGACACTGCACCTAAGAGGCCTGTGGAAGTACAGAATCACAGGGAGCACTGTGATTTACTTTGGAAAATGCACAGCTCAAAGGAGAGCCAGTCCATCCCTGCCCCTGCTTTTCCCCCACCCACCGAAACTGTGGCTTGGCCCAGTCTCAAACCCATATGTTAGCAGAGGATGATCAGGGAGTTTGTGCTTGGAGCTAATATAAAAGTTAGAGCACAGTCTTTATGTTTTAATTCTATTGTAGAGAAAGACTGTAGTGGAAATGGATTTGGCTGAAGAAGGGAGGTGGAATTTGTGTGATACGACATCCTATGGACAAAAATTACTTAGTCTTTCTTTACTATTTGCACCCCAGATTTGAAATTTCTGAGAACATGGCTATGAATCAGGACATGTATAAGTAACATGCTTTAATCCAGACCTGATTAGTTCCCCCACTCTGAAAGATGACACACAAATACACTACTGAATGATTTGAAGAGCATCTATCTTGACTGCATCTTCAGCTAGAAATCCGACATGCTCTGCAGTGTCATTTTGTATCAACCTCACAGAAACAGCAAAGAAAAGTTTACTTTTCCCTTTCATTCTTTCCCTTTCCAGTTTATTTGAACTGTCCCTGTTGTGAGGCTTGTGGGGCACGGACATTTCTTAAATGGATCAACAAATCATGTCCTTGTGCCTGAGAAAACTCTTACAGGTAAAAGAAATTGTGACTTTCATCCTATGAACACCTAGAAGATCATTGTCAATAAATGCTTAAAACTTTTAGGAAACAGACAGTACCTCAAGCCCCAAAGGCTACAAGCTGTTGATTACTATTATGCTCTTTAAAGGGAATAAGATCACATTAATCTTCAAATCAAAATATAGATCTTTCGAGGTCACATTTACCAATGATCCATGGTGATATAAATTAAATCAATTACATCTTTTATTTGTATACAAATCATAAATTAAATTAATGTTCTGCTACCCTACTTAAATGTAATTATCTACAAACATATACAACAATTTTTGTGGTCCTTCTGACAATGTCATATTTTTCATAGTTACAGGCAGGACACATTTTGAATATTTGGTAGAATAACATCCATTTAGAGAGTTAGATACAAAAATCAACATTTGTTCAATAAAAATTCTTCTAAGACGTGGTTGCAGTCAAAAATAACAGAAGGATCAAGAAAAAGATTGTTCAAAGAGGTAGTATATCAAATTCCAGAACAGCTTGTTTAGGTTATACCACCTCAGCTGTAACAACTTTTTCATCAGCTTCAGTAGGCTTTGGATCAGGCTCCAAGTTGGAATGGAAGTTGATGATAAAAGTAGGATTGCACTGGCTGATGCCAACAGGCTTTGAATCAGTCCATTGTCATGAAAGCTGTTTACAACGTATGAATAAGTAATCCATGCTGTGCTATATACACTACCTCTCTGCTAAGGATAATTAAGCTAGTGTAGCTTACTGACTCACTGTTTTTACCATTTGCACAGCCAACTGATGTATTGCTGGATATTTTCTAAAACAAATTTTTAAATATTTTTAAAATTTAAAATCCAAAGATTTTCATGGGGCTTATTGAAAAAAAATACAATAGCAGCTCTCTTCCTCCTACATTAGTTTCTTTTAACCTAAAAGCCAAGCTAATTCTGATGAAACATCTTTACATCAATTGCCCATGTTTTCCAGAATGTTTTTCCCTAATTAAATGAATCAGATATATCACAGTCACATTTATTGAATTTTGTTAATTATTAGGTACATTCTCACACAAAGAAAAATTTAAAGATTTGTTTAATGTCATATCTATATGCGGTAGATAACGAAATTATACTCATTAAAGTTACTGATTTAATTCCTTTGCCTGGAAGTAGGTGAGGGAACTATGAATACATATGTCAGTTCACTTTAATACTGAAAACACACATTGTAAGCAGTAAAAAGTGTACATTTTTAAAGATCGTTTGTGAAATATTCTGGACTTATAATGTCAGATTCTGAACGCTTCTGTTCCTCTAAAGGATTTACAGAATATAAGGGACTCCTATACTGCTATTGTGCTTGCCTCTTAGAATGGGGATTAAATAAGCAGTTATATCCATCTTAACCTTTGCACAATTTTTTGTAAAATACATACTTAAACTCAACTAATCACCAGAATGGGCTTCTGCAGAGACTAATGACTAAAATTTCTTGGTATATGTTATGGAACAGTGGTTCACAATGGTCTCTCCTGTCCTTAAAGAATATAAGTACATTATGAAAATGGTACTACTGCATAATAACTATAATATAAAGAAGTTTGTTTTCCTGTCATTATAATGATAATTCACACTCATGAGCTAATTGTTCATGTAGTTTTCTATCAAACATATAATAATGAAACACTGGATATGGTCCTTCAGAAACATCTGTTGAAAGGGTTTTGGTCACTGGCATTCGTAATTCACAAACCAGCCAACCTAGGAATTCAAGTTAGCAGCTTGAATGCTAACACAGAAAATAAGGTCTAGAAAATAAGTCTGCCTGTAGCTCATGGGAGAAGACAGACACCGAGGCAGTTCAGCCCACTGAAGATCTTTGGACAATGAATGGTCTGTGTACCTGGGAATGATTCCTAACTGCCAGTTTCAGATGCTGCCTTATCCCATGTTCCAACTCTGTATCAGGTCAGAATCCGGCACATGTGATCTCTTCTCCCATTCTGCCCTGACTACTGCAAGAAGGAAGCCTGACCTTCTTGGTGAGGAGGCACCACAACCTGCTCCAACTAGACCTCTGATTTAAACAAATCAATCTTATGGCTTGGACACATGCCCCACAACATACTCACAGGTCAGTTAAATGCAGCCTTTCTCCTCAGAAGTACAGTCTACAGATAACATGCACCTAAATTGGATCCCTTGGGTAAATGTTTGAAACTGGTTGAGATGAATCCAGTCTTCATAGGTACACCACACCTGAAGGATGGGATGTCATCCAGAGGGTTCCAGACAAGCTCAAGAAGTGGGCCCATAGGAATCTCATGGAATTTAACAAGATCGAGTGGAAGGTGCCACATATGGATTGGGGCAATCCCCATTATCAGTATAGCCTGGGAGATTAATGGATTGAGAGCAGCTCTGCCAAGAAGGACTTGGTGCATAAGAGGCCAGACATGACCCAGCAGTGTGCACTCACAGCCCAGGTGGCCAATTGTGTCCTGGGCTGCATCCAAAGCAGCGTGGCCAGCAGGTGAGGGAGGGGAGTCTGACCCTCTGCTCTGGTGAGACCCAGCTGGAACACTGCATGCAGCCTGGGCTACCAGCACAGGAACAACATTGATCCATTGGAGCAAGTCCAGAGGAGGCCACCAAGATGATCACAGGTATAGAGCTCCTGTCCTATGAGGAAAGGCTGGGAAGTTTGGGTTTGTTCAGCCTGGAGAAGAGAAAGCCTTGGTGTGACCTAATTGTGCCCTTCCAGTACCTGAAGGGAGCCTACAAGAAAGGGACTTTTTACAAAAGCATGTAGTGACAGAACAATGGGGAATTGATTCAAACTGAAGGAGAGTAGGTTTAGATTAGATATTAGGAAAAAATTCTGTAGGTAATGAGGCACTGGAATAGATTGCTTAGAAAGTCATGGACGTCCCATCCCTGGAAGTGGCCAAGGCCAGGTTGGATGGGGCTCTGAGCAACCTGGTTTAGTGGAAGGTGTCCTTGCCCATGGCAGGGGTGTTGGACCTAGATGATCTTTAAGGTCCCTTCCAACCTGAGCCATTCTATGATTCTATTACTATAATTGTTTACTAGGAGCAAAAATAAGGACAGATTAATCTCTAATTCTCTGAAATACAAATCTTAAATTTGGTATTGCCTAATATTTTCCTATCATTCTGCAGATAGTGACAAAACAAAATGCAACAGTAATATAAAGCAGCACTATAAACAATATCTATTTTCTACTACAAAACTCGCCTGCATTTTTAACACTACAAATACAGATCTATATTCAATCCTTCAGAACCCAGCTTGCATTTTGAACATAAATTTGCTTCGCCTTACTCATGGGGAGAAGGAAGAAATCTAATCAAATTCTACTGAGTGTTTTCTCTGCTATAATTTAGTGGTAAAACTGGCAGGCTGCCTAACCACGTCAAAAAAAGATACATTTGAAATGCTGTAACTATAAAATAACAAGGAAGCTTTTAGCCACATTCATGTAGAGGAGAGTATGAAAATGTTTACTTGTAATGTTGTTAGCATATGAAAAGATTAATCTAACAGGAAAATACATTTTAAAGTTGTGAAATTGTCTTGCTTGGTGTATAAATATTTTATGTAAATAAAAGTGGATTTGAGATTCATATAACATTTATATATTTTTAAAACTAAAGGCACAGCAACTGACTCTGCAAGGCATTTTTCAGTAATCCCCTCACTCTGCTATCTCCACTAACGCCTTTATTTGTTTATATTAGCTTTTCCCCTAATGAAGATGGCGCCGGTGGTTCTGTCTGGCTGAGCTGCTGACAGGACACCATCAACTTCCAGGGAAGGCATCACTGAGGGGGAGCAGGCTGGTTTTCAGCTCAGTGATTCTCGTTGCAGGCCACGGTGAAAGAGAATTGGTGCCAAAGACAGGAATACGGAAAGGTGGCTTTTCCCCAAGATTGTGCTTGGAGAATTCTGAGGAAGTGACATATAGGGATGCTGATCTAAGTACTTCAAATGTCCTAGGTCATTTCCTCAGGTTGGGGTTTTTTGGCACTTTCTTCATCAAGTTGTCACCAGAACACCAAAGTCATTTTAGATTGTTGAGGAATTGGAGACAACTTCTCAGTTGCATGACAGAAAGGGGTAAACGGACCTAAACACAAATTATAAAACAGGCATTCTTTTTTTAATTCCAACTCAACTTAACCAGGGCCTATTTTTATTATGTTTTGTTATTTGGGACAATTTAAAAAGTGCACCACGTTCAAGAAACAGAACATAATGGCCTGGCAGACTAATGGCCAACTAACAATATCAAGTAATTTTCAGAAGATGCAGGCAGTTGCTATCACAACCATCACTCCTGCAATCTAAGAGTGGGATTACTTTGTGGAAGAACCACCACTTTCTACCAAATTTCAAAGCTTTTTCAAAACCTACAGCAGACAATGAATATCTGAGTCAAGATTCAAAGGAAAGACCAACAATTTTACTGCTTTGGAGGCTCAAATTCACAATTTTCTAGACAAACGAAATGTGTCCATTAGAGAATCTACAAAATGCCACATTTTCTTTGTAAGCCAGATAGCATTAAAACCCAACTGAAGAACAAAATAGTCTATATCTGGTTATTGGGGAATGTGGTGAGTTACTGCCTCCCAAATTAAAAAATTACAGCACTAGAATTTTTTTTATTAAATGTTGTTAAAAAAGAAAAACTTCCATGATCCATGTCGCTGTTTGATATAGTTAAAAACCCACTCATTCTAATTTAGGATTATAGTAGAAATTTTTTGTCTATTGTCAAATCTAAATAAAACTGAAAGTGATAAATACAGTGAAGTTTATACAGTGATAAATATAATGAAGCCTATGGATTTGTGTCACAAAATTAATCAAATCAAAGGCATTAAATTCAAATCTAAATATAATTTCCTGGATGGAAGCATAGCCAAGTTTACATGGTGCAAATTTGTGGATCATTCTGCCATTGTAAATGCTCATGAAATTTTGGGGCCAGGAGAGGGATGGTGGGCTGATGCTAATATACACAAAGGACTGGATGGTTCAAGCACTTTGACACACCTAATCTTGGACCATCAGCTTCACATCTCTGCTAACACACAATCAGAAATATTCTGCATCAGGTTCCCAGTTGTTTTTCTCTAAAAGGCACTTATGTGAGCCAGTATTGAATGCCAAGGGATTTCCTCTGAAATGGAAAATTACTCTTAAGCAATAAAAAAGCATGGGTTTCAATTGGAATACAGAAGCTGTATCATGAGAATGATCCAGCAAACAGCACCAAACAGAAAACTTAAAAATCTCTTGAAGATTCCAACAAAAATTTTACCAAAAGGCACATTGTACACAGAATTCTTCCTCATGGAGGGATCTTAACCCTTGAAGCAGCAAGAGATGAACAGCAATGATTTCACCCATGACACACAATCTGAAAGCAGGGGGGAAGACAACCACCTAAACAAAAAACCCAATTCCCAAGTATACATCTGCATCACTCAAACCAAAGATTGTTTTGTTATTAATCAGAATAAGAGAATCAACAATTAAGTAATATCTTTCTTTTAAATATCAAATGCATTGAAGCAGTAGTAATTTATTTTTGTGTCATTATTTCTCTTGAAACTATGCAAAATAACATTTCTAAATGCTGGTTTTCTAAAAACATAACCATTAGGATAGTTGTTACATATTTAATTTCATGCTCCACTCAGCATAAAGCAGTTGAGAGACTGCCAGCCAGAGCAAATTAAGTAACCGGTTAGATAATTTCCTGCTTAATTGAAAGCAGGTAGTTTTTAAAAGTAATAATTGATTTTGTTTCTAATAAGCGTGTAGCTATTTCTTCCTTTTTCTATTCCTGTTATTAAAGGAGATTGCACTAAACCTTTGTACACTGTTAATGACAGGCATGGGAGGAAAAGAACTGGAGGACACTGTTTGTTTAGTATTTTAGATGCTAATCACAGCAAAAATAACAGCAGAATTACACCCCAATATTGGTCCTGTACTTCAGGATCATTACTTCAAAATCTAATCCAGGTCAAAAGTTCTCATGTCCATGCTCTTCAAGGACAAGACATGAGCCAGCAATTTCAGGGTAGTTCAAGGCGAAGATGCATCAATTATCCCAGCAGACAATAACCAACCTCAGGCAAAAAAAACAACAACAACAACAAAAACAACAAAAACAAAAACAAGGTATTTTGGTATTATTACTTTCCTTTACTTTTAGGAATGGTCACTCCAAAAGAAAGCTGTGATGCCTAAAGATGACAGATAAAGAAATCTTTGACTGACACTGTTATATGATGTAGAAAAGGACTTAATTCTCTTTGACTGTTCAAAATGCACCTGTCACAAGCAGTTATTCACTTGAAAATTTTATTTAAAAACAAAAGAATAATTGTTCTATTAAAATGTTCCAACAAAATATTACATTTTCTGATCAAAAGAAAAAATTAAGATGTGTCCATATTTTCTAATTCTACTTCTTTGAAAATTAACAAAAGGAAAAACATATTCTACATGTGCAGAAAGTATTCCTGCAATCTTTGTATTACAATCCAATGTTTTGACAAGTTGCAAGAAGAAACAGTCAAATTCCAGCGTGACTCATTTTAGACTCTATCCTCATAACTGTTGAGCACTGCTTCTCTTCCACAGCTGCATATATATAAGCAATAATTCCCTGAACTGAGTGACAGAGAACAACTTGGTCTAAAATCAGTAATACATCTGTATAAAATGTATTTTACCTGTATAAAAAGCAGAAGGTATAGCATCATATATACATATACACACAGTAGATTTATAACCACAAAATGCCAAGGTGATTCTCTCAATGAAAAATCACTGCTGATTCCAGGCTGTCAGGCATTTCCCATATTGCTGTTACTGATTAGCACACTGAGACAATTAAGACCTGCACCAGGTAGAGCAAGCAAGAGTTCTGCAACCTGTCAGTAGGCTGATCCATGCATTACTGAAATCACGTTGTGCAGCTTTAAGTATTTAAATCTGGTGTTTAGTATACAAATCCTCTTCTGAATTTACAGTCTTACATGCAAAGATTTAAAGAAAAACACTCTATCCTCACAGAACATAATGCAGAGGCATGCAAGGGTATCATATGATTTGGGGTTATCTCCTTTAGTTTCTGCTAAGTACAGTCACTGGCATTTGCTACTATGCCAAATGACATGAGGTTTTTCGGTTTATCCACACTGACAAATCTCTAAATAAGCCAATAATCTTAACAGCAACACTATGATGCTTTTTCTGAAAATCATGGCTGCTAGCCCTAATGAATTCTCATCTTGCATAAAGGTCATCCATACAGTACTCACAGTTTGCCTATTCATACACAGTGACACTAAATCGTGCCTGTATTCCTCATAACACTCCACCCTTTTTCACATGGGAGTACATACGTGTACAATTAGAACTCAAACTTCCTTACATATACGTGTGAACTTCAACCTGTAACGTTGTGGTCTAGAGTGGTTGGGGAGGGAGGTTAATAAGTGCAAAATGGGTATTTTAATCAAAGAATTAAAAAGCACATGCGTGAAGAACATGGTGTCATCATGTTCTGATGACTGCTATTGTATATATCATTCTGCTACTGTAACATCATTCAATGGCAAAACAGTTCTAAAACTTCCAGAGTTTCTCTACTTCAGGTCAGGAGTGCTTCCCATATCTCACCACTTCTGAAGCTAAATGCTGGATCTCCTACCAACTTATGTTTTCAGTTCTCAAAATAAAAGAAATTAAACTCAAGACATGCAAAAATACTGCAAAATCTGACATTAAGTAGTATGTCTCATCTAATTTCATATTTATGTTACAGTGATTTTCAGTTCAGCAACAGGACTGGGGCTGATTTACAATATCTGCTTTTGATATTTAGAGGATTTCATAGTCCTCCTTTTGTCTCCTTAGAGACCAAAGAAAATTACATTAAATCTGCAAATTGCTGGGCTGTCCATCACAGACCTTAGGCCAGGATCATTTAGAGATCAAACTTACACAAAAAGAAGCTGTGAAAAAGGAAGACAGAAAAAGAGGAAGAGGTAGGAATATGGTGTGGATGTGTGAAAACTGGAGGTAGGAGAGGGGGACATGCTTTACTTCATGATATCCAAATGAATGCTTCATGAGTGGTCACTCCAGTAAAAATCTGGGATATCTAGGGGCAGTGAAAAAATTTCTGGTGGACACACCTCTTCATATACCCCCTATTCCTCCACTCCAAACCCCACCCAAAAAAATAGCAACCAACCAACCAGACTTAAAGATTTCATTCTTTATACTTAATCAAATGACAAGACATCCAAATTCTGCTCAAAGTTAGTAAGAATTGCCGTCAAGTGACTTGGTCTTGTTGAACCAATGGACTAAAGGTAGCTGATGCTTAAAAGGAACAAAGGTACAGCATAAATACTTTCAGAATGTGACTGCACATTTATTGTATTATATATACACATGTACGGTGTAAGCACACATATATGTTACTCACAGAAATACACTCTGCTTATGATTAGATTCTGCAGTCCAAAAAAATGCAGAGTACTAAATGTGTGCTTTACTCCTGGTATTTTCACCAGTCCTTCCACTGTTGAAGACAATGGATGCTTTGCTGTTAGGACAGACTTTAGCACAGGGGTGCTGAATTGAATAATGACCACAGGGCACAACAAAGCGAGCTGTAGTTGGCCAAAACAACTAAATAAGCTATTTTCAAAATCACCCCTAATTGACCCCAACTTACAGGTTCTCAGTTTTACATTAAATTTGTGTCGAGAGGTCATGGACAATTAATATAACTTTATGGGTAAGTCTAATTTCTGAATTACTTTCTGTGAGCATTTAAATGCAGTTATTTTCCCCCACAAGCTTTAGAAAGAAAATGAGTCATTAAAGAGTGCTAATGCATAAATATAGATTAATATCTAATAAATCATAATTATATGAGTAGGAATTCATATTCAAAACATTCATTAGAACAGGTTTACTTATCTAAAATACAAGGTTGACCACTGTGAAATCTGTTTCTTGGAACAGAGACAATGCGGCATAACCAAACAAGTAAAAAGTTTTGGCGGAAATTAAGAGAAAAATAGCATAAAGTGCTGTCCTTTAGACGTAGATTTAAGTATATGCAGACAAACACAAATTCCAATTTTTTTTGTTCTTTGCAGTTTCAGACTGAAATTAATTGACTCCTAAGAAGGCTGGACTGCAAGAGCAAGAGTTTCTGGACAAAAGTAGATTTCTAAGCTTGCCTTAATTACCTCAACCAGAACTCTGCCATCTACTGAAATAAAAATTCTGTCAAGTTTTTAGAAAATACAAAGTCACAGCAGCAAGGAAGGATCTTTTCTTTATCAAATAGGGTATTTGAAGAGGGCAGCCTGGCCAATGGAAAGTCTTTAATAGATCAAAATTAATTACAACTCCAAGGAAAAAGAATAATTCTCTGTTCTTGCCCCAGTCTTAAGAACAAACTATCTTGGAGAAACCTATACAAAAGCTAGATTAAACGTTGAGATGCCTCTTGTAACACACCATGCTTAGTCTTGTCTTCTTCTGAGAGTTTATAGTTCTGATCAGATGACCCTCTGCATCATCTACATTTATCTCTCACTCAACCTGGAATCACAGCTGTGATTACAAGTGACCTGTGTGCAAGGTCATATTTAAGGACAAATCTATTCAAAATTAAGTACTATGGGTAGACCTATTTTCTCAACTCTTATAAATCTCAAAAATTCTGCCATAACCACCCTTCTGAAGTGTTCTCTAGAGAAAAAGAGAAGTGGGGAAGGTGGGAGGAAGGGAAGAAGAAGAGTCCATTAGTGAAAACATGCACCACATTTGTCATATATTAAGATAACCAGCTACACACTTTTAACTTCAGTATTTTTAATCTACACTGGAAATGGCAATCCTTAGGAAAAAATAGTTCAGCATGGGTTGGCCAAACAAAAAACAAAGTCTGTATATATGTTTTTAGATCCCTGAGGGTTGAAAGAAAAGTCTCTGTTATTCCCTGAAGGGAGAGCAGAAAACAAAACCCCTACTAAATAAAATAAGCAGTACTGTGAAAAAAAATTGTCTACTCTTCCTCCTCTCTCAAATAGGAAAACTTTTAATAGCCTCAGCATTTCAGTGAGGAGCCAATTACCACAGCCACAAGAGTAGCTCTGGCTCTGTTAAGACAGGACCCTAGTCATTAGCTGGGCTTTGCTGCTGAGGCTGCACTTCCTCATGGTCCAGCAGGATGCCCTTTAGGACAACCAAGTCAGCCTCTGTCCCAATGTTATACAGAGTTCCTCCCTATCTGCTGGCTTCACCAACCACTCAATAGTTTTACTCTCAGGATTTCACCTAAGAGAAATCCTAAGAGAAATTCTGGCAATCTATCATGCAGATCAGTGTCCAGAGTCTGTGCCCATAGGTACTGTTGGGTAGAGCAGCAGATTTCAGGGGGATTCAGCTTGCCTTAGTTTTGTCTGTCCCTGCTTTCTGTACAGCAGTGATGGGGTTTATTGACTTAGAATCATAGAATTACTTAGATTGGAAAAGACCTAGAAGATGATTGAGTTCAACTGTTAACCCAAGACTGCCATATTCACCACTAAACCATGTCCCTAGCATGCCACATCCACATTTTTTTTAATGTTTCTAGGTATGGTGATCTCCATTCCAAGGACAGTTTTTTCAAGTGCCTGACTACCTTTTCTGCAAACAAATTTTTCCTATTATCCAGTCTAAATCTCCACTGATGCAGCTTGAGGCCACTACTCATCCTGTCTCTTGCTGCTTGGGAGATTAGACCAACTCCCACCTGGCTGCACCCTCCTTGCAGGCAGCTGTAGAGAGCGATAAGGTCTCCCCTGAGCCTCCTTTTCTCCAGGCTAAACACTCCCAGCTCCCTCAGTCACTCCTCAATGGACTTGTGCTCCAGACCCTTCCCCAGCTTCGTTCCCCTTCTCTGGACATGCTCCAGCCCCTCAGTGTCTTTCTTAGGGCAAGGGACCCAGAACTGAACACAGGATTGGAGGTGTGGCCTCACCAGTGCCCAGTACAGGGGTACAATCACTGCCCTGGTCCTGCTGGCCACACTGTTGCTGATACAGGCCAGGATGCCATTGGCTTTTGGCCACCTGGGCACTGCTGGCTCATGTTCAGCCACTGTCGACCAGCACCCCAGGGTCTTTTCCCACTGGGTGGCTTTCCAGCCCCTCTTCCCCCAGCCTGTAGCACTGCCTGGGATTGTTGTGACCCAAGTGCTGCACCTGGCCCTGAGTCTTGTTGAACCTCATACAATTACAATTGTGCTGCCACAGGGCATTTGAGGGTATTGTATGCCATGACAGACCAGAGGAATTGGAAACTGACCTTGCAGGACTGAGTTTCTAACTTAGGATATATTCAGTAGAATGGTGTCACTCTTCCTGTGGGACTGTTTGGTCACATTACCTTGGCCAGTACTTTCACGTTGCCATCAAACCCTACCTATGTTGGCCACCAAGGTGGGAACTTCCAGACAATAGAGTTCCAGTTGTTGACAGACCTGGACAGGAATGTAACACCAGAGGGAACCTCCAGCTGCTAAGGTTTCCATGATTCCATTGTGAACACCCTGGATGGAATTCTGTTGCTAAGGGGACCTCCAGCTGGTTGCACTCTACAGTGAAGGGCCCAGACAGTTATCCAATGGTGTCCTAACTGGATAGGATGAATGGTAGGAGTGGTGAAATATACAAAGATGCAGCAGAAGAAACTTGGCTCTTCCTCTGAGGAGCTCTATGAATATCAGTAGCCATTTTCCATCATTTGCGAGCCACATGGACTATTACTAGCTTTGACTACATTTGCAGGGTTGTTCATGTGAGCCCATAAGAAGTACAGTAGGAAGGACATGAAAAAGGAACTCTATAGCCACGATGAATTATTTCAACCTGCTGAAACTAACATACCAGCTTTAGTTAGATGGACAGGCCACCTTACTGAAAAGGAATATGAAAATTTTGTTCAATAAACAGGCTGGAATTTCAAGGTTAGAATTGAAATCTCTGTTTCCTATTGCTATTCATTCGAGAAAAATGTAGTTGATTTGGCAATTGGATTTTGTCCCACAAATTAATCTTAGTTATATTGTAATTAATAATAGTAATAATTAATTAGATAAATAAGTAATTATAGTATTCAAATTTCAAATTCAAATTTGAGGGTTGGATATTTCATGTAGCCATGCATGCCCACAACACAAAACCTATTTTTAAATTCAGTTAACATCGTTCATAATGTTAATATGAGCCCTCTCATGGCCAGGCCCACTTATTGGGCAACTCTAGGGATGCAATGGCACGTAATGAAAATGTGCTATTTTTCATTTCTTATCCCAGTTTAAAGCCTGGAATAAACCTCATTCAACAATAAAGAGAAATCTAAAACTGTTCCTATTTCACAGATTCTCTCCAGCACTATTTTTTCTCTAAGATCACCTCACAAAAC
>VZTT01051059.1:1002-15130 GCA_013400855.1 Buphagus erythrorhynchus
AATTCCTTTAGGAGAAGTAAAACATTACTGACCCTGGTGTGGATTAGAAGCTGAGATTTAACACAAGAGTGATTTTTTTTTTTTTACTTTTTATCCACTGTTTCATAATGAGATCCTATTTTAAATCATACCAAGCTAGGTGTCTAAGTCACAAGACGCTATTTTCCATCTTCCAAGATTAATGATAACGTACTGTTTGTTTTCAATTAGCTGTTCACTTAAGATCAAGGTCTGGTTATGTTAAGCATCATAAACACAAGAAGTTACAGCCCCTGGCCTGGAGAACTTACAGTGAAGAATTTGGACAGTACTCATTTATGCTGTGTTCATCTGCTGTGCTGGGGCAGAAGTAACAATGCATAATTCATACCTCAGAATTGTTATTCAACAGGCCACATGCGGCCACAACCTGCCAGAGCAAACAGGGAAAAGAGGATGAGGACAACTGGAAAACTCATTTAATGTTTCTTTTGATAGCTCTTTATCATCAGATGATCGGGTGATGATGATTCTGACGTAGTAACAGATATTTACATTAATCATTGCTCTGTCTAACATATTGACTATTCCTTTCTTTCCTCCTGTCTGGTTGCTTTGGGACCTCATGTCAGGATTTAATTCAGTTATATTATGTGTGCTAAGATAGTGAGTAGATAGTAGCTGTCTCACTACACTACCAAAAATAACCTGAAGGGGAGAAAAAAGCTCCTAAATTAATATTTCATTCATAGTCATTCATAGTTGTCCAATAAAATCTGTATTGCCAAAACCCGAGTTTAGGAGCAGAAGTATGCTATGGCAATTTCCTGAGGGTCTTCTGATAGTCAAGGAATGTATACAGAGTGGAAAATATACTACAGGGAAAAGCATCAATGACTGAGAAAACATGAACAATTACAGCATCAGTTGAAGGCAGCTGTCTCTAAACATGTTGATTTTACTCGAAAATGAAAGACTCGGCAGGATTCTGTCAATGCCAGAAATACAACAAGCTGGATGGCTGGTGTAGAGCACTAAATAGTATAGTAGGGCAATTAGGCACACCAAAATTTAAATTGAATAGTAAATAGGCTTGTTTCACAGCTTCTCTGGACAATTAAGTACTGCCCTTCCATGTATAGAAGTACATGAAGGAGAAGCCTTTTAAGTTGATCAGCTCACAACTCTGACTGTTCACTTACTGAATCTTGTTGTCCATCATAGAAGAGCACAATAGGTCTCACGTGGAGGAAGTAATATAGTCTTGTTAAGCTGAGCCTCTATATTTAAAATAATCTCATTTTATCTTCCCATATGAAAACTAGGACATCTGTATTTGGCATCACAGGGCTTCCAGACTGAAGCAAATCAGGCTGATCTACAATTTTGCACCCCCACCATGGGAGTTTTAATTTTTGGTTGTCTTACTTTGAGATATGTGGTATATATATGCATAATAAAAGCCAAGCAGTTTTCATGTGTCCCTGTAATACAAAACCTCCCAGTGCTCTACATTTCTTGTCATTATCTGACACCTCTTGTTCTTCAGCTTTTGTTACAAGTGCTGGACCCCAAGTGCTGCGAGAGAAGCCCCATTATAAAGGCATGAGCTCAGAACTACTGCCATTTCCTCGTTTTACTCCTTGAACACTTTGTAACCTTTCAATAACTGAGTTACTCTGGACTTACGGTCACTTTCTTTTACTCATAAAATTAGAAGACCAACACCTCAAATGGTATATATAAAATGCCTCACTTATTTAGAGGTGTGAACCACATTCATGATACATTCATGCAGCTTGGGCAGCTTCAAAGGGCTTCAGGTAAGGGCAATGCCACTGAGAATTTCCTCATGTAAAGCCATATGTCCGATTCATTAGTACATTTGCTTCTGCCATTTATGAGCACAACTGTAAATTGCACTCTTCCTGCCCTCACAGATTTTAGATAATATTAACACAGGAGAGTGTCTGGCCCAGTAACAGCCCACAAAAGTCAAAGCTACAAGACTCATAAACACCTGGGACAAATGAATCACAGGGAAAGAAAAGTGCCACTCAGGGAGGGCTGGAAATGACTATTAATAGCTACAGACTCCTGGCACTAGAAGAGCAGCACACATGGGTAGACAACAGTGCCCTACATTCACAAAAAGGTTGCAGAGAGCACCAGCAGGCAATGAATCACACTCACAAATAGAAGAGCTGCTTCACAAATAAGTGTGTTTGGTTTTTGCCTTTTTTTTTTTTTTTTACTTCTTTGTACGTGGNATTTTTGCTTCTTTGTGATAAAAATGCTGCTATTCTCTTAACTGTTGAACCCAAGAGTACCGAATGTTGCATCAGTAACAGAGAAGCACAATATTTAAACAAACTCAATATTTAAACAACATTCTGATTTACAGACAGCATATAAACTTTCATTATCCCCTTGAATCTTACAGACACAACTCCTCCATGAAATACTCATTTTTGTAACACAGGGTAAGATTTTATGTTTAAAAGAACAAACATTACTCATCATACTAANTTTTTTCTTTTGACAGTACTAAACCTTGCAGTAGAGTGGTTTTCAGTTTTGTGGATAGCTTTTTCCCTTCAAAGACTGAAGCAGACCAGTCAGAGGAGCAGGAATCACACCACTGTTAATGCACAACATATTTTAATGCTCTGGCTCCACTCAGGTACTAGAATAATTATGTGTATTTATAGAAGCACTTTTAAGAACCAGAGATCTGGATTTTGGCATGTGAGCAAAGTAATCCAATAAAAAGTGTTAAGGCCAGAATTTCTTGACCTTTATATTTGTCAAAGTTGTTGGTTCAATAAAGGTCAAGATGTGTGACAAAATTCAAGCCTGTCTAAGCCAATTAATGACAAGTACCAGACCATTAAAAATCTCATTTATGCTGAGCAGTCAAGTGGGATATGTGAGGGCAGTCTGTATCTTAGGTAGCCTACACACTTGGTTACAGGCTTGCTATAGGATAATAAAAGGCAGAAGGCAGCAGAATGAGAGAATACTTAAAATTTAAGATGGTGGTACACTGGACAGTCAGGGAAAAGAGCAGTCTGAGTTTTCTCAGGCTGCTCAAAGGAAAACAGAAAGCCAAAAGAATTAATAACAATGTCTAACATCTGGTC
The DNA here is from genome assembly GCA_013400855.1 of Buphagus erythrorhynchus. NCBI lineage: Eukaryota > Metazoa > Chordata > Aves > Passeriformes > Sturnidae > Buphagus > Buphagus erythrorhynchus. Next base: position 4,125 of record VZTT01051059.1, read on the forward strand.
TTGAGACAGGAGGGATGTGTGAGAAACATGGTAACATGGTGTTTTGGTGAAAGCTTGTTTAACAGGGGGTGTTGTCTTCCTTGGACCAATGAGTTTGATTTTATCCTCAGGTCTGCGATCTAGCATTTATAAGGGAATGTAATGTTACAATAAAGTCGTCCTTTTCCTATCTTGAAAGGAGACCATGTCGCTGTGTTTCACTCTTGCCATTTCATGGCTAATCATATAGCTAACAGCAACATAAGATGAATAGGATAATCTATCCAGCTTGCCCAGCAGAGAGAGAATCACAAATAAATAAATAAAATAGTAGCATTTCCTTACTTAATTGCAAATATTGGTACATCACGAGAAAACTATGAGAAAAGAAGTTAAACATTACGAAACTGTGGATATACTGCATTGATAAAATGCAGGGGAATAAACTCTTCAGCACACCTATATGCAGTTCATAAACATAAGTGATATGCAAAAAGATACTAAAGACATAGTTTGAAAGCACCAAACTGCTCAGGGATCTCTTTCAAAGTGCTGGAGAACTGAACAAATAAAGTGCATGTTCTGGTTTTCTCTAGGGTAGAGCTCACTTTCCTCTTAGTAGCTGGTATCATGCTGTGGTTTGGGTTTAGTATGAGAATAATGTTGATAACACACTGATGCTTTAGCTGTTGCTCAGTAGTGCTCACTCAGTCAAGGACTTCTCAGTGTCCCATGCTCTGCAGGGAGCAGGTGCACAGGGAGCCAGGAAAGAGCATGGCCAGGACAGCTGACTCAAACTGGCCAAAGGATATTTGAAACCAAAGGACAGAAGAACAAGCACTTTTCTTATTTTTAGACACCCTGAATTTTTCTATAGCAGCAAAATGGTTTCGCTGGTTCAGATACCAGTTTCTCCTGCTAGCAGCACCAATCTTCAGTTCACAAAAACATGTCTTGGGTTACAATGTAAGATGTAACCAAAAGTACACATTCTATTACCATCTACATAAACTGTTAAAACAGGTGGGGCAGTGTTCTTTGTCTTCTCCATGAGTCAGCTCTGATAACTCCCTCCGGGGAAGCAGCTACCACCCTGAGAGGGCCATCTCCACTAATGGACCATCAAGGTCCAAGCATGACTCACAGAATTACAGCATCCCATTGTGAGATGCCCTGCCCTGAAGAGAGGAACCAAGTATTCCTACCTCTATATAATTTGAGGTTTGGAACACCAGGGGCAGCACCTACCACTGGATTCCCAGAGGACAAGAGCTAAATAACCATCACTGGACCTCCAGAGAAGGACCAGCTCTTTCTACAGGATCACTGCTTTGACAAAAACCACATCCATCACTCCAACTGGACTGCAACCACCATTTAATCTGACTCCTATCACCACCCTGACCAACAGGGTGTCAGGTCATATTCTGACTCTGTCAGTTTAAGCCAGTGTTTCTGTACCATTGCCTTTATTGTAATTTTCCTATTAAATTCTGACTTGGAATCTCTTGCTGGTTTGCTTACAAACTAGTACATATAAGAAATCCTGCTTTGCTAGATAAGGTGTGATGCTGAGGAAAGGAATATGTCCAAAAATAAAAGCCAGCTTGTACATATTTTCTGTTAAATAGGGGCTTATAAACAATGGGTTTTATTTCAACTTGCACATAACTCTGTTAAAACCAGCACTAAATATTACAAAGTATCAATTGTATTTTTAGTAAGATTGTGTTCCAAATAGGTACAATAAAAATTCCTTCCGCCACCACATTTGCAAGCAAACTCCTGCACTGAGACTCTGTCTGTGAAGAGGGAGAATCTGTGTTGTCACTTTCACAATCAAACAGTGCTGTCCTGGCAAGGACAGACTGACACTATATCCATACCACCTGCACAGACATCAAACATGGACTTAAACACAAGCAGAAGAAAGCATCTGCCAGGGGCTGAGCTGCAGAGCTGGGAGAAGAGCTAAGACATGCTACAGGGCTATGGGAACATTTGGGATGGAGGGCAGAGGATGGCTGAATCCTGCAGAAACCTCAGCACAAGGAGCTGCAGCCCCAGGTCAGCCCCTGCCCAAGCTCCACAATAAAGCAGGAGATAACCTCATGCTGGGATAAAGAATGCACCTGTCCACAGCAGCACAGGAGAAAGGAAAGGTTCTGGAACAGAAAAGAGGCATCAGTGTTCTCTTTACCCTCAAACACTGAAAGAGGACACATTAGCAGTGTTTAAAAAAAAAAAAAAAAAGCATATTTGAAGCTTTTTTTCTCAAAGTTGCTTAAATTATCTGACAGTGCCCTCTCTTTTAATGGGTCATCATATCCTCCCTTAAGGCATTTCATTAGCTCAGTAAATTCCAGTTTGCAGTGCACTATTTTTAAAGCAGACTGACAGAGAGCTTCACAGTAGGGTAAATAGCTTTCAAGTTTTATACAGCAAACAAGTTTTATGTTGGCAATTGAACAGCCTGGATCACTTCTGCAGCGCTTCTGTGACTGGAGGCAGCAGGGCTGGCAGGGCTGTGCCCCAGCCCCATGGAATTCATACATGGAATCCAGGGTGCTGCACTGTCTTAGGCTTCACATCCATTCATTTGCTACTTCTCACACACAGAAACTTAAGCACATAAAACTGTGCCTAATAAGTAAACATAATGATATATAATCCAATATGCCATTGTATAATGCTCAGTGCACTGTATAAGCAGCTACTGATGTCGGGGCTTGGGGTATGTCATAGCCTCCAGCTATGGCACTTTCTGGAAAAGCCTTGCAAACAAAACTTAAAGTCACCTTCACATGAAGCAGATACTTACCTCACATTTTCCTTCTTTCTTCTTGTCACCATTTGTGCCCACATAGTTGTTTGAACACTAAATCAGCAACTCTTCTCCCTTCCCAGTGTGTTCTCTTCAGTGTAAAGTTTAGACTTGCTCCTTACCCACATCCCTGCAGCCTCTCCTCAGCCCTGGTTAGCTTTTTCTGGCCCTCTTCTGCCCTGATGCCTCCTCTCACTCCTCTCCCATACTTCTCAGCTTTCTCTCATTACTAAAATAAGAAAGAATCTTCTTCATGTATTTTCCCCACTTTGCTATAGCTAAATCAGTGGGATTTTAATCCTTGAAAAAAATTGTCTCTCAATATTCTTAAGATTTATAAATTAGTGCCACACTCGCTATTCTGTGATGGATACAGTAGCATTTTATCCTGCATTCCATTTGTGACAGTAAGGCAATTCCTCACTAAGAAAAATACAGTCATCCAAAACATAGGAATTAGAAGTAAACACATGAAACTGTTCCTTTTACAGATGTTATTTTTGTGAGCACTGCCAGATACAAGATACACCAAAACACAATATCTTTTCATAACCATCTGCCACACTTCAATTTTCCTTCAAATAAGACCCAGGCAGGAGAGTATGTATAAATACCCACAAGAAGATACAACTCTGTAGTTGAACTATTCTACTTCAGCCTCTACCAGGAAAGCTGCAAGCAAATTATGAGCCTAAACTCCTTAGAGTGTTTCAGGGGTTTAGGAGGGTGTGAGGGTGGAGAGGAAGAGGGCAGGCATTTCTTTGGTTGATTGGTTGGTTAGTGGATGTGGTTTCTTGGTAATAATACGTGGCAGCAACTACACTTGGAGGATCTCAAAGTTAATTCTACAAAATCTCATATCTGCTTTTTACAAGGCAGGGTTACCCATATTCATGAACTTATTTATGACAATGAAATACTATTGGAAGAGAACATCTCAAAAGAAAAATTAAAGGTTCTGAACATGTTCCAAACTCTCCACACAACCCAACAGCTTCCTATTCACAAGATGCAAAATACATTTTCAGGGATGAAACAGAAATAAATTTGTAGTGTAAAAAAGCCCCTGATAATTTCAAACTCTAGATAGAGAGTTAGAATTCCATTTGGTTAGGGTTTTTTCTAATCTGGAGAATCTTAGTGACAATACAACTATACAATTTTATTTCTTTAATCCAGAAGACACGTTAAGTACTGGAGAATCTGCAAATCCAAATCAGAAACTCTACAGAACACCAGTTTATTCATAAAGACTTGATTTGCAGATTCTTAGCACTTAGCTTTCTTTGAAAGGTATGACTAAAGAAACTGAAAATGCTCTATCAGTATTTCTATAATGCAATTTAATACATGACTCCTCTCTGCTTTTACAGGGATTAGATAGCACAACCTTTTTTCACACTGCATGGATTTGAAGCTTCAGCTTTGCAAATAGATACAACTCTGAGTATCCCAAAATGAAAGGTAATAATGTATTTGCAATTCTTTCCAAGCTTAATTCTTTTACCCCTTTAACTTCAGAATGATTGAGGAACAAACAAGCTGCAGGTAAGCTGGCTGGTTTTCAGTTTAGAAGTGCATTGCACTTCATGTATTCTTCACCTTACCTGGCATTTTGTTTTGCTGACAGATTTTTAACAGAATGCAACTTAATTATACTCAGCATTACCTGATCAGCAGGAGTTTGCTTCTTTGAAACTTTTTTTGTCTATTAAATGCATGAACCTGGCCCATACCTACCTTTACAATCAGCAATGCTTAATTTAACAGCCCATATTACATCATGTTCACACTCAAAAAGAAATGTAATCTGAAAATGATTCATAGATGCTCACAGTTACCTATTGTCTTGGTTTGAAAAGACANATAATGAGCACTCAGAAAACTAACAAAAATTGATTGTGCCCTGGGAACTAGTGTACAACATATGAACTACCCCTACAGCCTGAGTCAGTCTCCAAACTCCATACTGGTGGCACAGCTCACCCTTTCCACTTCTTATTCTGAACCACTCTTCAAAAGGGTGATGGCACAGGATCGACACAGAAGGAACAGCTTTGGGCGTCTCTGTTGTAATAGACACACATCTGGATCATCTCTCATCATAGGTAAATCTGTTTTCTGCTTTAAATTTGAGTTCTGTATGGGAGGGCAACTAAAACAAAGACCACCTGGCCGAAGAACTCACAAGAAGGGATAAGAGTAGAAGAGAATGCCACAGGAAAAAAGAAATAAAGCATTACATATCAACAGTCTCTAGGTATAAAGTTAAGCTGACTTGCAGCAAGATCAGTCAGGGAAGACTCTGGGTGCCTCAAGAAACACTGCACAAAAGAAAGGAATGTTCCTGACCTTTCAGGGGACTTTGCCCTGGACCAGATGCTCCTGAAGAGTGAGGAGATCAAGGCAGCTCAATAACCTGTATTGTCTCAAGCATTGCTGCTCTCTGTGCTCCCGAGAGCTGGAAGTAATTTGCTGTAGACTCTCTTTTTGACTAGCACTGCTTCAAAGCAGACAAGAGTTATTCCCAGAGCATGGATTTGACCAGACTGTCAAACAGAAGCTACCATTCTACTAAAGCCATAGCCTGAGCTTGTCAGCTCTCCCAGAGCGGGGGTACAGGCTCACAAAAGGAGGTAGGAAGGGTCAAAGAAGGAGGCAGGGAAATTCAGAGCCTCCCTGTGCCCTCTCCACAGGAACACAGCACTCAGCTGGGACATGGTGAACTGGTTTCTGTTCCACCTCCTGATGCCAAGTCACACATGCCTGCCTGCCTTCCAGAAAACACCTTTAATTTGAAGGTGGGACCAAAAGAAGTCCTGAACTGTGTAGTCAGCCTTCACATTTTAACCTTGATTTTACGCTTTGAATAATCTTCCCATCATCTTTATTTTCCAAGCACCTTCCCACTGGGTGGCTGTAGCATATGATGGTGACATTTGCTTTCTGTTTCTTCTCTCAAAGCTGTTGTATTTTGTAGAACAGTTTTCAGAAAGAGAGAGAACAGCATGGGGCACAGCTCTGCAGGCCTAGAGCACTAAGTACAGAGGGCTGCACTTTACACACCCTACTCCAAGGCCACTTACAAATATCATACATTAAATTATATTTGGATAAAATAACATTTTCTCATATCTTAGAGAAAAAGTCTCCATAATTGGCTCTAGAACCTTACCAAGCACTCCAGGTCCTACCAGAGTATCAATTATAATAATAATGCCAGTAGTGGCTTCACAACTTCCAGTTCAGCCAAGCAGCATACACTTACAGCTTCCCAATACTGTTCTGAGGATTCCAGCTCTAGTGTGCATCTATTCAATTCCAGCCAGGATTATGGTAGACAATTCCAGACTCTGTCTAATAATTAAATCAAGACATGGAATTTTGCTCTTCCTGAATATGTCAGACTTACTGGGAGTAGTTGCATCCAGGCTGCATTAATGCTCTTGATTTCTTGCTAATCTGCCTCAAAGGACACATACACATAATACCAGACTTCAGCATGCTCATATTAGAGCAAAGGTTAAGCATCTATTTATGTGGGATGATTTTCTTAAATCAGGGCCATATCTTTTATGATAAACATAGACTGAAGTCCTATTTCTGATGCTTAAGTGCCGTCCTAAGCATGGAGGATATAACTGCACATTAGAGTACTGCTGTGCTCAGAGGGAGTTTGTTTTCAGACATCATGTCCAGCAGTCCATACTCAGGAAGACAGCCACAGGTATAAGAGATATCAGCCATCCTTTCCACAAGCTGCCTGCCTATACCATGTGCAGAAACTCAATACCACCACATCTGCTACACTCTGAGTATAATTGCTACAAATTGGAAATAACAGCATTTCCTTTCTACATTGTTTCAGCCTCAATAGCTGCACAGACACCCGAGATTGAAATCAAGAGTTGTAGATGAGAAATTTAGATATAATTGAGCGTGAAGCATCTCATTTCAGAGAAATTGTTTTGCTTTAATGCATACAAGTGTACTGGTAAAAGATGCTTTGAATTGCAAAGTCCAATCAATGAAAGAGTAAAAGAAATTAGTTACATTTTGCAAAACACATAGGAAAAATGTTTTCTATTGAGTAAAAAGACCATTTCCTCTCTCATGAAATAGGAGGTTTTTTTAGTAACTATTCTGTGGTACATAAATCACATTCAGGCTAAAAGTACATGTATTACAAGAAAGAATTTCAGTAGCCAGTGGAGCTCAAGAAGTTCTTACCTTTGCTGAATAGCTAATTAGAGCACTCATTTATCATTCAAAAAGTCTCATAAAAGGATAAAAAGGGAGGAAAACAAAAGAAACAATAAATACATGTTGTGGTGAGACAGCTAATAAGCTATGCCCTCACTTGAATTTAGTAGATCTCAAAATTTAATGCCAAGGGAAGCAGAGTAAAAAAACCATTGCAGGGAGGTTCTGCAGCATGGCTCAGGAGGTGCAGGCAGCCTCTTGGGAGCTCATAAGCAGCCACTGTGCAAAAAGGCAGTAATTTCACTGAGTTTTACCTCTGCCATATTGGGACTGGCAGGATTTTGTGATAAGTTGATTAAATTAATGGACTGTTTTACCTAGGGCTCATTTCTTCTTAGACAACTATCCACTTAAAGGAAGAGCTCTATGACGGTAACAGTGGAGTTTTATAGCTCTTACAGAAAGGCATGTTCCTATGCAATACTTCACTGAAAACTTAGAGAGCTGCTAACCCTAACATACAACATCCAACCCAGAAGTGTTTAATGGTTTGAATCACCAGTGCCTTCACCTTCCTGTCTACTTTTTGCTATAAGAAACATTGCCCAGAGTATCTTCTGGGAGCGTTTGTTGAGCAAGATGCTCCAGTTTTGGTAGATAATAAAAATCAGTTCATATAAACACATCTTTGAGATGTTCTAATATCTCTGTAATAGTCTATGTAGAAGAAAGCTTCCAGAAGAAGCAGGAGGGAAGGAGTCAACATACGAAGAATTGAAAAAATTTTAGAGTCCTGGAGCAAGTAAATAAATAGAAATGAGTGGAAAAGCTGAGAAGCACATGAGCAACTGCCCCATTCCCTTTTCTGATAAACTGTTCTGGTGGTGACACTGCTGGAGAGCACTGATCAAATCTGCAGGATTTGCAGGGCAGCCTGGCAAATTGTTCTCTGTAATGGAATCCATTATAAAAATATGTGCACCTAACCATAAAATTCTGACGGTAACCAACAATCTTTTATAGAAAAAAAAGTAGCAATGAGAATTTATTAACTAAAATAAGGAGCATACACACCTGCAAGCTGCTACAGCTACATAATCTATTGCATTGTAAGTGAAGACTATACAAGTTCTTGTTATCTCAAGCCATGTATGTACTACAAATTCTAGACCTAAACCAGCTATTTGTATGGTATCAACATATTAAACTCAGGGCTGCTTTGGAAATCCTTATTATAGAAAGACTGATTTATCTAGTGTGTAAGCAACAACTCAATATAATGGCAAGCATAAAGCTTACACTATATTTTGCAAGATTCTCTGTATGTATGACGTGATAAAGTTTTTAAACATGCTCACCACAGTGTGAGTCTAATGTAAAATTTAGACAATGACAGTTAATTTTGTGAATGCAAAAATCTTCTACACCCTCCCAGTTTTTCCATTTCTTTTTCCTTTAAAAAGACCAGATAACTCGTTAGTCAGTCACATCTCTAGGGAAAAAAGCTCTTGATTCATAAAACCTCTACCAATAATTTGACACCATTTAGCAATTTCTGCTTATTGAAGCTGAATTAATTCACGAAGTACATGAATTACAACACTTGTTACTTGACCAGCAAATGTGCCCACACAATCACTACTGAGGTCAATGAAGGGACACTAACAGTGCCTACAAGTTATTTGTTTGCACAGAAAAATTTCCACCTCAGTTTCTCTAAGCCCCTGAGTGTAAGTATCTGGAATATATTGAAATAAAAAACTAATGCAAAATAAAATTACTAAGGTGCAGTGTCCTTAACTTTTCAGAAGTGAGGAGACAGTTAGTTTTGATTGAAAATAAAATTATTTTAGAGTGGTTAGCATTATTCAATATGAAGTTTTATGACTTTTTAGATGCACAAATACCCAGGACTGTCTTGGGTATGGACCAGGTGTTCAAGTATCTCCCTCTAAACTGTGAAGTTCTCTTGTCTCCTTCTATCTCTTCCATAATAAATTTCTAATTCTGATTCACAATATCCATGGAAAGATCATATTTTTGATGAAGAATGTTATCTTTCATGTAACAATAGGATATGGCAGACAACAATAGTATCCCTTTAGTAAATGCACTTAAGCACGGATTCCCCTTTATTGGTATACACTTCAAATCTTTTTCTGTTAAAAACTTAGCACAAGTGATNATTATTTAAAATAAACTTCTCTTGCACTTGTGTCTGAGCCTAACCTTCCCCACATATTGCAAAACTGCAAATTCTCTGTAGTTTCTTTTTTCTTAGTTGTAGATAACTGTTACATCAATGAAAAATGGCATAATGAACTGAAAAGATTTTTGTTACTTTATAATAGACTATTCTTCTGTCCATAATATGTTGTTTTTACAGCTACAGATTAGCACCTACACATATCCACCCACATGGCAGGCTAAAAAGGGAATGAGGGAAAGAGAACAATGCATATTTTGGATATTTGCCAACAATGGATATATTGCCAGCTAAGAAAATGCCATGAGTAGAAGGCAGAGCAGGAAGCTCTCTTCCCAAGTGAGGATTGAGGCAAGATCAATCTGCTTCTTGAAGTACTGAGGCCTTTCACACAAATGAAAAACAACATCGGTACACATCCTGGGAAAATTCCAGATAAAACCTCCCCACAGTATGGCAATGCTTAACACATACTCAGTTGAAACAACTGCTACATCATGTCCCTGAGGCAACAAGAAATCAGCAAAGGTAAAACAATTTTTTTGTATGCTATATGGTTTTGTCGTGGCTTGAGGATCCAACTGCCTAGAAGGTATGTGAAAAATGAAAGCTGTTGTCTTGTTTTTAATTGTTATGATTTTGATCAAACAGTTATTGAACAAACACAGATATTGTCCTACAATGCTAACACACAGACTATTCTCTATTTTTTTAAGAAATTTTTAATAAATACTTAAACCAAATGAGATGCAGAATTTCTCTGTTTAGTGCAAGCCCCCAATTTCATGTTGAAATGCATCAATTTTGGTGCACCAGGCACAAACTACCCCTTTCTTTAACTGCCTCAGCAGCAAAAACATGAGAAACATGCTCAAGTCTGGAATGTTATAACTCAACAGGAAGCAATGTGCCTTGGGCTGATACAGGGGAGGTCATGGACTGGGAAGAATATTTTTAAAAATCAATCCTCTACACAAGTTCAAGAGTGTAAGGGGAGTAATGTAAGAGCTTTAAAGTCTTCTAGATCTATAATGTTTGTGCAGTGAAGTGAAAGGGCAAGGGAAGGTAGATTATTAGACACAGAAGGGGAGTTTTATTTGGTTAAGAATTACCAAAATACCCTGTGTGAAAACAATTAAGAATCTTCGCCAAGGAGTTAAAAAAAGCAAGGCAGCCATTATTTGATTTTTGGAGAGAGTTTCTCAAACATTGAAGGGCATGCAAGTCACCAGGTAACGACAAAGCATACCCATGACAATAGACATTAAATAAGGCTTACAATTGGAGGGAGACTCAAAGGTGCCACAACCAGGCTTCCCCATTTTGTGCCCTACTACAAGGAGGTGTAGCAATACTGAGATTCTCCTGTCTCTCTAAAACCAGTTGCTCTGTCAGACACTGAGGGCCAAGGGGCTGGTGCTCAAACATTCATTTCCCTTCCCTCACTGGAGCTGACCTATGCTACACTTCCTCTTGTTTGCATCCCTTTCTGCCTGGTTGCTGGTGGATGAGGACTCCCTGTATCTGGGAAGACTCATCCACCATGTTAACACTAATAGGAACATCACTGATTTAAATTGTGCCCTGTAGAGAATATGATGCCTTAAGATTTTAGCCTTTATATTTTTCAAGTCCTGTAGTGCACTAGTGCATAGCCCTAGACTCCATATAAAGTGTTATTTAACTGTCTTCACATTTTTCAGTAACCCCTAATTTATCAGGCCTGTGATAGGCACAAAGTTTGACTTTGAAATTAATCCTCAAGGGCTAGTTTTTCAAAAGCTTTTGGGGTTG
>VZTT01051059.1:24458-49303 GCA_013400855.1 Buphagus erythrorhynchus
GGCTATTAAATAATAGAAATGCACCAATATTTCAGAATGACAGTCACAAACAATAAAGCACAGAAGACAAGGCAGAAGATTTTTCTCCTAAGTGTATTACTGCAACACAGAGATGGTTTTTAGAAAGGTGCTAAGGGGCAACAGCAAGTCGCTCCCAGAATTATGGATTTGTGCTATTTCTTACATCTCCACTTTACATGGTTACTCTTCACATGTTTTCACTCCAGACAAGAGTGAAAGTGCCCAGACACAGATAAGATCACACATTTACAGCCTTAAAGCAAAAGGTCACCTACCAAATTGCTTCTGTCATTGCTAAAATGACCACCACCATCTCTGTCCCAGTGCCCAGAGGCAGACTGGACATGCTAGTGGACACTGCCCTCCCCCAGAAAGCACAAAATCCAGGAGATACTGAAGCAATAAATAAGGAGGGACACTCTGGATGAGCTGTGTTGGGATGCCCATCCAACCACATCTCCAATGTCTTTTCCTACATGAAGCTATCAGCTAGGAAACAAAAGGGGGAAGACAGTAGATTGCAGAGGGGACAAAGAGACTTCTGCATCAAAACCAGCCCAAGAGTAGTAAAAATCAAGGCAGGAAAATCAGCAGCTTTAGCAGACATTAGAATTTTCTTGCCAGCACCCATGCTCTGGAAGCCACTCAAAACTGGGTGTCTGAGAGGCACCAAGCATTGTCCCCTATTCATTTATCCCAGGTGAATCAAACTTACTGAACATAGTGAAAATCCTCTCAGCTGAGAGTCCTTGGAGCAATGAAATAGAAATGCAGAACACTGGGGCCATGCTGCTGTGGCATTCCCTACTGCCATAGATGAACCTGCAGCAGTGCATTTCTGGGCTTTGCAGAGTGCCTGCCTGCCAAAAGCTTTATCAGCTTGTAGTGAATGGCTCTTGTTAAAGAATGAGATATTTCCCTTTGTATTTGTAGCAGAACTGATAGAAAGGAATGCAAGAAACAATACAACACCAGGAAAGCGAGTGAGGATGTGAGCAGATGTGCCTCAGCAGCACACAAGCTGCCTGGCCATTTATTGTTTTCATTTACATGATGTTTTCAGCTACAGGTGAAAGCATGGAGAGCTTGAGTGTGTCACTGCTTTGTAAATTAACCAAGGCCCTTTTTCCTTTGTGTGATTTCTCTGGAATCACTCCCTCACTTGCCACATCTCTGAAGACTGTCTTTGCTGAGCAAGTTGTATGAGGATTTTACTCGAGCATTCATAGAGGATTGAACCACTTCTTGGTCCTTCTTGTCACAAACACCATTTTACTAACTGTTATAATACAAGGATTATCTGCAGAGGCTGACATCTCTCCATGCATTGCCTTCCACTCAACTTTATCCAGTGCCATAAAGCATTTCAGAATTGCAGGCTCATCACAGTCATCTTTCTGCAATAACCCTGAACCACCTCAGACTTCTTGGGCTCAGACTCCACAGAGGAATACCTGGCCTCTGAGAAACAGCAGTATCTGACACTCAGCAGACACTAAACAGATGGACATGTACAGTGCCATGAGGTGTTGCTTCTCATGAATTACTTCCCAGATACTTGGTTGATCTGTTTTCTCTACAGCTATGCAACCTAATTTCTTCAGTTTTCTTATTGCCCCCGATTCAACAAGAGGCTAAAGCATGTCAGAACACACAGGGCTTGGAGTCACATACGAGCTCATCAGACTCTGGCTGATGGGTTAGCCTCACCAACTGTGTCTTCATTGTTCAGAGTGGTATGACGAGCTGGAAGCAACAGAGAGGGCTGCTGTTTGAACAATTTAGCAATTAAGAAACCAAAAGACACTCTGAAATGTGCTCTGTATATAGATGTTTTCCACAGATTGTTGCTGTCTTGTCCTGGAAGAAATGTGTCACAAAATGAGCATTATTTCCTTTTTCACTGTGGCATAGCCATGATTTGATATTTGTATCAGCAAGCAATGCAAATACTTCATAAAAGCCTTTAATAGTGTAATTCAGCTAACAGTGGCAACAGTAATCAGCAGCTTGCTTCAGACACTGAGCAATCTAACAGCTTTGATTGCATCTCACTATTTTACTAAAAGCAGGAGTTGGTGTAAAGGGGTGGATTCAAAGAGCAGCATGATTGAACAGGTGTGGACAGGAGATGATCACAGTCTCTATGAAGTATTCATACTGTGCAAGAGAAAACAAATGGGAAAGTGAAGAAAAATTAGTATCTTCAAATGTTGTCCATATTAAATGAATATCAATTGAACCCACTTCAATGAATAAATTCTGCCAGTAAGTAGATTTATGTATGTATGCTTTGAGATGGTACTGAATAATCTTCTCATTAATAAAAAATAGCACAAACATGACAGACTTGAATTCTGTTCTAGGTGCCACTAACTATATTTTGCATGTTTACAGAATCATACAAATACATACATACTGGCTCTAACAGAGGAGGATATTTTAAAAAATAAAGTTAACAAAGTCAGGACTAGCATTATTTATTCATTCATACTTTTAAAGGTGACATGCTGAACTGAGCAGTAAGATGCTTTTCACTTAGTTGTCCCTCCTTTGTATTTAGCAAGGCATAACCCTAAAGTATTTTCACAAAATATCTCCTGTGTTTTCCTGAACTAAAGCTTCACCAGTTCTGTAACAAACTTTAACTGTAATTATACTTCCTCTGGAATTGCACCCTAAATAGAAATTGAACTATTCATGCTGCAAATTGAAACTCTTCAATGTGAAGCCATACAAATAACTTGAATTAGCATTAATCTCCTCCCAAAATTTGATAAAATCACTCCTGCTTCTCAGAAAGATCATACTAATTGCTGTTATTTTTATCAAGTCCAGGTAAACATATTCAAACCAACAAGTAAATCCTTGAATGACCCAGAAAAACTTCCCTTTAGCCTTTACAGCAAGTGGATGACCTCATGTGAAGATCCAGCAAGCCACAGACAGAGGTGCTGTCTGTATTTGGAAGCCAACAGAGTGAGAACAGGCAGCATTTCACACATTACAATCAAGGTTTGCACTTACAGAACAAAACAAAAGCACTTTGGGGATTGTACAGCAAATGAGAAAGAAACACACAAGAACAGTGTCCCAGGTTTTCTTTGGCCAAGGTACAAGGCACCCACAGACCAGTGATGCTAAGCTGCAATCCTGCTGCCTGGCTCCAGCCCTCTCTGAGGCCCTGGCATGGGCTCATCCCTCACACAGGACAGTTCCCCAGCAAGGGCCCCACCACCTGCCCCAGCCTCTCTGACACCTTAGCCTTTATTAAAGGACACAGTTAATTACTGCTTCATTCCCCACTGTTTGGCTCTTATCTTCTGGTCTCCTGTACCCTCCCTTCCACTTTTCTGCTAGCCTGTGTCACTGTAACTCATTAAACGACCCCTTGGGTTAGGCTCAGATCTTCCTCATCATCACAGCTACAACAGACACCTGTAGTAGTAATAATAGGAAAAATACTAGGTTCCCTTTTTCCCCTAGGAAATATGACTGTTGCATATTAATTAATAATTATTTTCCCTAAATACTGGTATCAACAGCAGATTTTACTGGTCAGATGCTCAGCTCATTGCCATGGGTGTTCAGGGAGCAGGACATGCACAGACAGGACATGGTCCTTCTGCATTTCCGTGCCCATCGGAATTTCCATGGGGAAGACACACTCCCCCATCCCACCATACATCTAAGGCAGAGTAAGGAGAATTCCCAATTCTTTGCTTGTTATGCTTAACATTATTGCTGATTATCTTCTAAAGAAATCATCACTCAATAAAACGAAAACCTCTGATTTAAGTAGTGTCAGATTTTAATGCATTCTGTGCAAAATACATAGGAAACCTCCTTTGCAGTAGATAAAAACAGCATATATTTTTAGAAGAACCAATCCTGCAAGAGATAGGAATGAGGCTTCAGGCATAAGCACAGAGTTTTCACCTCTAACTTCTACTATTTCATTATGGAAAACTCTGGGATATCTACTTGGTGTAAAAGTGTTGTTTCTGTGAACCAACAGGGCTAGAATTAAATTATTTCAACAGAAAACTTGTATTAACATTCGTTCTCAAAATGCAGATTATGAAAACACACTTTACACTGGGAACATTTCTACAAGCTGTTTTTTTTTAATAACAGTGCCAGTTCTCCTCCTCCTGAACAGGCTATTAATATCCTCAGGTAATTCATTACTAAGAGAGTCCAACTAATTAATTGCTGCAGGCCTAGTTACACAATGTTATATTTGTTAAAGGGACATGGTCATAATAATATTCACTAATCAAGTTCACATTATTCATCTACAGAAAGTGGTAGATCTACAACAGAACCAACTTTAGCCTGAAGAAGAAAATTCAATGAGATACCAATATGGCCTTACATCAGGGACATAATTTACTTTCTATATTAGGAGCAGAGTTGTCATTCATGAAACAGCTGGAAATGCCTTTCCTTGGCCAAAAAAGAAGACACAGTAACTCTATAACTCCTGAATATTTCTCAGCCACAGAGCTTGATAATTAGGGATTATTTACATGTAATTATGTATGTTCATGGTATGCATCTTAAAACCCAGCAACTCTTCTGCCACACATCCAGGTGTGGAACCAGGTCTCCCCTACTTTACAAAGGGACTCACATGTAGGGTCAGCAGGGCAAGGTGACTCCTGAAATCAGCCCTAGGCAGGCATGTGAGGCAGCTGGCAGCTATATTGGCTGAAGAAAGGCAATTCATTTTGCCCAGCTTTGTGAGGGTGTTTTTGTTGTTTGAAGCAATAAACAGGGCCTTGAAAAGCCTGAAAAGTGATCTGAGCATGTTGTTTAATTCTTCCTGCCTGTTCCCCTAGCAGTCTATGCTAATAATGCCCAGCCCCATCTGAAATCTCAAACACACAACTACCTGTCTGTCTTACTTATATTTATTAGCTAAAACAGCCATCTGCAAAAAACAACAGATCTTAACAGTACTGCACATAAGCCTAGGAGAGAGAAGTATGCAGTATTCATACAGATATTTTCGGGTTAGATTTGTGCTCTTTCATTAAGCAAAACACAAAGAAGGACAAGAACAAAAGGCTGTAGCAAGTGTCTGTGGAATCAGCTCACACTACCTTTCCTGCCAGTTGTACAGCTGAATTTTAATTGCTCATCCTGCTAGTCTCTCTGCTTCAGTTTCAAAACCACATTACAGACAAATACAGTGTAAGGTTAGCATTTTCAAGAGTCCTTTGCAACTTGTTTTTCAAGAAACAGCATCTGTGAAAGTGATTGTTATCTGAATCCTTGTGTTACTCTACATCTGTGTAGTTGTAATCTCTACAAGCTGTGAGACTGCTTATGCTAACCGGGAATAACAGAAAATTTCCCTGCAGATTTGTGAGCCCCAACTCCACAGGCTGCCTATGGACACTTCACACCCAGTCTCCTTTATGACCTTTTCATACAAAAGCATGAGAGCAGCACGAGGATCTTTAAAGCAATCTCCATAAATCGCTATGCAGCAATACTGGGAAACTTTGCTTGTGGAAGTGCGCTACTAACACCATTTGGAAAGAGAAAAATATCTGAAACATCCTTAACTGGGCTGAAGTATTCATGTGCTCAGAAATGGGAGGTATGAAAAGAGTAATTTTCACTTATGTTACATGACTTAAGATTTGAATGCAAGCCATGGGGAGAGAACATCTCTTATATAAAAGGAACTTAGATCTCTTTCACATCTTCAGGTAATCCAATTGAGAAAAGTGAAACATTTCTATCACCGTTTAGACCACTTTTTTCCTTGCTCTGGCAACAACCCTATATATCTGGGTTCACACATTTAGAAAACACCCAGATAACCACAGTTCTATGGTTGGTAAAAAACAGTGTTGGGAGGATGATGAGCATCTTTGCAGAAGCTGCCTAGGTTAAGTCACCCCACAGTGAGTAGCAACTGAGATGAAACTTTAAAGGGGAGCAGATTGTTCCTACCTACTTATTAAGGACAGCTCCTCATCTAAATGAAGTCGACAAGTGCAGGTTGCTCCAAGGGCTGGAGAGCAGTTCCAGCCTCCTGGCTTCCTCCAGCACCCCAGGGAGCCTAAGTCAGCAATCCAGTTTTTCAGACCTCTGCCCTCACGCTTCCCTGCCCCACTTCTGCTTCCAACCCTCAGGCTAAGGCAGGAAAACATGGTTTTCCCTGCTCTGCTGAGAAGCCTTGAGCCAGTATGAGAAACCCTGCAGAGTTTTTGCACCTTCAGTTGCAACTTCTGGGCTATTTACTCAGTTTGCCAGTGTACGAGCAAAATGCCCAAGCAATGCACACCCAAGGCTCCAGGACAGTGTAACTCAGTGGTTGGCTGGGCCAGGGATGGCCTGCACCAGCCTTTTGGGTTACTAAACAGACACTTGGGAAAACCAAGTCCTTAGCAAAACAAAACAAAAACAAAAACAAACAAAACAAAACTCTGTCCCAGCTACTACAACAGCACAAAGCACTCAAATACTCAGTACATAAACAATGGGTTCTGAGACCCAGTGGGTGCCCAGACTCCCCTGCCTGACCTGCATCTGGTCCTCACCTGTCCCCTGAGTACATGGGACAGAAATCAGCCACAGAGGCTACAGAACAGAGATCACTGGGGACAAAACTGGCCACCTCAATTCAGCTTTCTGCAATACAATCCTAACACACGTCAGCCAAAGTAATGATGTCTCAAGAACAAAAAGAACAATTATCATTTAAAAGAAAAGTAGTGGTTTATAACTGTGCTATAGCAGTTACTTGCCTCTTTTAATGGTGTATTATACCATCTTGTTTTTTCTTTATTTATTAAAAGAAATAATTTTCATTGCTTTTGTGTTTATAAAAGGATAAACAGGAATGGATTATTCAATATTTCCAGAGAATCTATGTTATCTCTTGATAACATAGTGTTGTGAAGCAGCAACTAAAAAGTTGCAACTAGGTGAATTCAGTCTTTTATCTTTTTTCTTTGCCCAGATGTCAAACAGATAATATTATGCCTTTTTTCTTCTCTAGGTTAATTATCATTGCCATCAACCCACTGGACGGGTGGGGGGGTAGTATAGATTTTACCAAAAGTGCAATTAGGCTATTTAATACATATACTCTATGACAAGTGGTAATTTAAATTCACTTGAAGGCTTTTTTGTTTTCCACATAAGTTAATTCAGTTGTGACAACAAATATGTAAAAATGTTGCCAAGGAACATTAACTACATGTCTCTGCTATTTTGTATTTTACCAGGTTGTCAAGGAACAGATTTACAACAGAATGCAAAAAATGAACACTTCTGATGTCCAAACATGTTTAGATGGTACTTTACCTGACACAAATAAGAAATAGTTCATAATTTGCATTTATAAGGCTCAGTTGGAGCAGCAAAGACTTTATATGAATTTATATGCATCAAAAGCCTATTTTAGTATTTTGTGTGAGAAGCACTGTTTCATTACTGACAATTCCCTGGTTTTAATGGGTTCTATACTCTACAAAATGCATGTTCTGAATTTAATGAGAAAATGCACTACAGGATATGAAAGTATCAACAGGAATACATCACTGTAAATTATTCCTAAACAGTACAACATTCTGGCTTTAGTCAGCAGCAGCAAACAGGACAAAGGATCACCAGCAGCACACCTCAGTCACTACCATGGCCCAGTGCCTGGGGGCTGCCTGGTAACCACAGCTCCCCAGACAAGGCAGCTCGTTGCTGGCTGTACCACATCTCTGTGTCACTGGGAGAATGCCACAGTGGGTTTAATTCTACCCTTTGTTAGATTTGTCTTGTTATACAGTGTTTTCTGTGTCTGAACTCTATGGCTTGTCCTCTGTTTCATCCCCATGGATGGTTTGCAGTTTTATTACAACCCCACTCTTTGGAATAATCAATGTTAATTAGGAAATTAACACATTGCCAGTCCTCAAACTACTATGATGACACATGACAACATAAAGACAACCAATGACTTCAGTTGAGTTTGTAGAAAATGAAAGTCAGTCAATGAAATCTTAAAGTTCTGACCAAGTCATAGGTTAAGAACGTGTTTTTAAAAAGGATTCCACTTCTTCTGTATCACAAAATTATGATGACAGTATGTGCTAAAAAAAAAGAAAATAAACAAACAAAAAAAAAACCCAGAGTACTCAATTTTATATTACTGCCACATAAATTCCTTTTAAGGCAAGAATTAGGTGTTAGTATTTATTTTCATGAAACCTCTAGAACTGTTTGAAATATCAAATGAAAGGAAATACAACAGAGCAGAAAATCACTTTTTCTTTTAATTATTAAGTGTGCAAGCACATTTATTGGCTTTTGAGGAAAAAATTAATGTATAGAGGGAAACACCAGCAGTTTGTTATTACAGAGATCTACTGAAAGGAACAGAGTTACATATGGGTTTTGTTCTGAAAACTGAGAGACATACTGTACTAAAACAAGATGCTTACCTCGAGTAACATGAATTTACAATACAGAGCAGAGAGATGATTTAAAAGTTCTCCTCAGGGGCTTCATAAGCAGATAGTCTACTACAATACTGGTCCAATGCTTCCTTTAGTGGGCCAACAAAAAAACTGCAAAGTAAGCCTGAGTACTGAATGCTGAACATGCAGATGAAGTACTGCACACTACACTGCAGAAATACAACAGTCCAACAGTGCTTAGAGAGACAATTTATAAACCACCTTTATTGCTCTCCCCCACTTCATTCTATGCAATAAATCACTACAGTACATCCTAACATCTGTGACCAGGGTTCCTCAGAGAGCTCAGACAAGCATGACAAGGACAGGTCTTTCTGTACCAGTGAGAAAACAGCTACAGGTGCAGGTTGAGGTGTCCAAAAACAACTGGTATATTACTTAAATATCTCTTCCTACCTTTACAAACTCTTAGGGAATTGCATCACTGTGAACTATTTTCTGAGTCAATTATTTCCCAGATATTTTCTGTGTAAGGAAATGAGCTCAAGACAGCAGGTGGCTAGAAAGAGAACAGTTCAGGGCAATATGACCCATAATGTGCTCTGAAAGAAAAGAAATCAAAGTGTTTCACGTAACACATCACAGCAGTCCCACTGAAGGTCTGATCTTCCCAGGTTCTAGAAAATCTCACTTCCCAAAACCTACAAGACCAAGAACACAAGTAATTCTACGTGGAGCCCTTAGCATTTAAAGGAAAAGGAAGGGGTAAAAAAATCCAGCTCTCCTAACCACAACTTTCAAAGAGACAAAGTGGGAAGAGAAGGGCCATTCCCTATGTCAAACCTCAACACAGTAGAGCAATAAATTCAAGCATCTGGTATAGGATGTGCCAAATGAGTGAGACAAAAATCCAGCACAGAAAGCTCTGACCTGGCAGGTGGGTTGGATGGGACAGAGTGAGCAGGAGCTGACCCAGAGTTCAAGCTTTGCATCGTCTTGCAGGAAAGCAGGCATGGCTATCCCCATTGTAGCTGTGCAGAAAGAGAACGAGCACATTGCTCCTAGAAGCAACTAAGTCTGGCACAGAAGAAATTGCAAGAGGAAAGAATGAAGCCACAAATCTCCTACTGTGCAGCTTCAGTGAGAGGTTCCTGCTCATGGTAACAGTTCTCCCTTATTCCACTGAACTGGGTTATTTGAACAAAGTGCTGCTTTTTATTTCTTTTCCCAATAGAAAATAACTCCAAATAGAAAAAAAAATAGAAAATTTTGCTCTAACACATCACAATAAAACATCAACAAAATGTTAGCAATCACTAGAGAAAAGTTTCCTCCAAAATTAGCTCTGTATATACCAAGAGTAACACTTTTTATGCATGAAGGAAGTCTAGATCTGGAAAAAACACATCTCTGTTCCCTAAGCATTTAAGGGTACTCCCTTTTTCTTAAGGAACTGAAACATTTTTTCTCTAGGTTTCCTGAAAACCCCCATCCCTGCAAAGGAATGCCCATGGTAACTGCTTAAGCACAGCTCTGCAGTAAAACCTCACTGCCACCTTTCAGATTTTTACAACTTTCGAGCTCTGCAGCAACGCTGCGGCACACGCAGGTACCTCTCATGTTTATGGGTCCCTCTGGAAATGGCCATGCCAGGAAAATGAAAGAAAAATGGACCAGGATTTATTACACAAACACATTATCTGCTTCCTTCACTGACCTCCTCTTCAGTATGTGCTATTTTCCAGCCTCTGCAGCATCCAAAGCCCAAACACTGCAGGACCAGCCTCTCCTGCAAACAAAGGGAGACCAGATGGAGCAAAGCTACCCAAATGTGGTTTCTAGACAGTGTTCCTGGCTCTGTGATGTATCACCTGAATGACCCCTACTGCCAGGACTGAAGAAGGGCAGTTCTGAATCCACCAATGCCCATGACCTGTGGCCCTCAGCTTCCCTCTGGCCCCATGCCCCAGCACCAAGTTCCTGCCTTGGCAAGGGCAGGGAGGTGGGGGAGCTTGAGGGAGAAAAAGGACGTTGAAGTAAAGAGAGGATGAGGAAGGTATCATGAAGAATGCAAAGTGAAATTACTTAAGCCAGAAATTCAACTTGCTAAGTGTTGAATTCAACTTGGTCTCATGCTGTCTCAAATCATGGTCCATTTAAAAAAAAAAACTTAAACTCAGCTGATCTTTCCTGGTTGCACTCTCAGAAAGTATTTTTTCAAACACAAATCAGTTTTTACCACCTAGTAACCATCAAGGCACTTAATAACTAAACACTGCCTTTGTACTCTCTCTGACTCAACTTTTTAAGCCACCAAGAAGATATGCTACGTACACAGCACAGCATTTATGCAGCTTGACAGATGGACTTACAACAGTTCTTACATCTCATTAGCAGAAAAATCAGGACTGTATCGGGGAGCTTTAAATGAAAACTGGAACTCAGTTATTCTTCTATTCCTTTCTCTATCTCCTCCTGCTGTGAGGCCAAAAGCACACATTGTGACAGAAAGCCCAGAACAAGAAAGGGACATGAAGGAAGATGAAAAGGGACCTGGCTCCTTTTGGCAGGATGCAGAGCTGGAGTGGTGGATTTTCCTCCACCTTCACTCAAGGCCAGACCTGACAATCACACGTTTTCCAGGCTTGCTTTTCCTTCTCAATGATAGCAATGGGTGAGACATCCCAAACTCTTCCTGGATATTCTAAGCTAAACAATTGTAGAAACCATAAACTGTGCCACATCATCTTGCTGGTAAAACAGACTGTGTAAAGTCTTCATTAATCTTCCTGTTTAGAGATTTTACTCCTGGGTTTGATACCAACTCCCACAAACACTGCATAGGTGCCTTGTATTTCTCAAAGCTGGTTCATACTCGAAGACTGAAATTCACCTTTCAACTATTTTATGTATAAAAGCACACACATAACTTTTGGCTTATATCTGTTCCATGGTTCTCCTTGGCTTCAGGGTTAGGGAAAAATAAGACAGAAAGAGCTCCCAGGATTTTGCCCAGTGTGTTCTGTGTGTTTCCGTGCAACATCTGAACTGTTGCATATGTTTTATTGGCAAAGACAGATGGTCAAACTGGAGACATGAAAAATCTCCCAAATACAATTACCTGAGGGTCCCTGAGCCACTGGGAAAAACTGAAGCGAAATCTCTGATCAAATCAGGGAAACCTCTAAATTCAACCAACTGTAAACTGCTTACACAGGCTTCTGCAAAAAGAGACCAGTAAAACTTCCCAACATCATTCAAAGTCACAGTGATACCCTCAGGCCTCTTTCATCCTCCAACTATTCTTTAATATGCTGAAAAGTTTTTCAGTTGTTCCATTTTCTTCTTGCCCTCATTGGGCTGCAAAAGGAAACTGAATTAGTTTCTTCTCAGGATGTACAGAATTTGTGAGCAGAGGGGGATGTGGGGGTGGTAAGGTGATCAAAGGACCTGATGTATTTCACCTCTTACCTCCCTAATAGATGGGCAGTTATTCTACTCACAAATTTCTGTCTCAAAATGAAAATACGAGCCAAAGCCCTGAGGGAAATGGGCTTGAGGTGTTGAGAGAGTTTTTCCATATGGTTTAGGTGAGCTCAGGTAGAGGGAGAATAAACCTCTGTCCCAAATGCCCTGAAATAATTTCAAAAGTGGATGCTAAAAAAAATATTTTCTTACCCTGCACCATCACAGGATTCCTCCCTGCCTGTCACAGAGATGTGGATCTCTCTGGGATGGACACCCTTCTTTCAGGAGAGCCCAACCACACACTATGCTAACAGCTCCATCCTGCCAGTTACTTACAAGTTAGAGTTTTTATCTATGTTTCCTCCTATTTCCTAGTCCTCAATGAGCATTCAGGGAGAAATAATCAGGACTCCCCTTTCTAGGAAAGACAGATATCACACAGGAACACTGCTTCCTGACTGCCATAGTTGGAAAACATGAGAAAGGATAAACTCAAAGTCCTTAGGCTGCAGGAATGGTCCTACCCACAAATTCAGCACTCTATCTGCCAGACTGGCCATAGGACCAGCCAAATGAGTAAAGATATTAATTTATCACGTTAAGCCTTAATCATGCTTGTCTCTTCCGTTTTGACTGTATGAAGACAGAAGTCAGGATCCTTACACTGGGAAATTGTAAAGAACAGCACTTCAATATATTAAAAAAAGTCCTTTCCATCCAGTGTTACAAATTGCAGCAGGGCAGGAGCTGTTGGTCACACAAGAGCACAGTTCCTACCAACAGTGTTGCTATTAGGCTGAAAGGAGCAAGTATTACTCTTCTTTCAAAAAGATACAGGCCAAGGTCAAAGCTTATGTCATCACAAACGCAGAACATGAGAAACCTACACATTGCTTTCAGCCGAGTACATTTTGCTGACATGCAGTTTTCT
This sequence comes from Buphagus erythrorhynchus, assembly GCA_013400855.1. Classification (NCBI taxonomy): domain Eukaryota; kingdom Metazoa; phylum Chordata; class Aves; order Passeriformes; family Sturnidae; genus Buphagus; species Buphagus erythrorhynchus. The sequence continues at coordinate 37,314 of VZTT01051059.1, forward strand.
ATTCATTTAGGACATTTCCATCTAAAATTAAAAGCCAGAGGGCACAGTCTGGCTGACCTCCTTCAAACAATTAAATAGAACACAAAATCTTCAGGTTTCAGGGGAAAAATTGATGCCAATTTCATCTTAGATAACACAGCATCAATGAGCCCAATCAATAGTGTACACAAGACAGTCAGCAATTTAGGCATCTTGTTCCATTTCTTTTTGGGGGTATGCATACTAGCAAAGGAAAGAATTGCTATAAGGATTAAAGCATAATAGACAAAAGCTGATAATTGACTACAGTTGCAGCTCAGTATTAGATTTCTAAAAAGATACTACCAGTGCAATTCACAGCATTCTCTGAGACTCATTTCCTCCACCAAGATCTTGAAAAAGTATTGTTCTCTTTTGGCAAGCTATTAATTGTACTGGAAACTTATTTATACTAAAGAATATCCAATCCAGCACAAAAGGAGTTTATTGAATATTTTCATCTGAATAAAAAGCATGGTTCTATCTGGGAGCAGAGCTATGTTGGCTGCATTACATTATTCTCAAAGTCAAATTCAACACATCAGTTTTCCAAGACTGTAAAAAATAAAGGAACAGAAATTGAAAGTACATTTAAGATCCTATAAAGTATGATTTATAAGGCAAATGCACATGATTACCCTGTATTAGAAGCATTTTATTTTATTATGTTTCAGTTTCAGTAGATTTAGGTTTTATTTTTCCTCTCCAGAAAGGGAAGTTCTGATTCATCACAATTTATGTGACTACTCTGACTGTTGCTTTACAGCTGCCTGACCCAGCTGTGTCCAGCTGGAGGGTCAGCTGAGTTCTAGAATTTGGTTCTTTTTCTCTTTTATGCAGAGGGTCCCCACTTGTTGCGGTGCGTTGTTTAGTTTAAGTTCTTCTTTTATATTTTATGGTTGCTTCCTATGTTGCCACCCCTGGTTTCTTAAAATGGTTCTTCCCTTTCCCACCCTGGACCTTGTCCATCATCCTAAACCCCTCCCAGATTTCCAGAGCCTTCCCTGCCTGTTACCCGAAACCCATCCCATAAGGTTGTCCATCTCCCTTAGCCCCTCCTACTCTTCCAGAATGTTCCATGTATNGCTCCCCGATCCCAGTTGGTCCCCAATCCTTGTCCAATAAACCTTTTCCTTTGGAACTACAGCCTCTCCTGCTGCCCTTTGTTCACTCCTTGATGTGGAAGCTGTAGCAGTAGTTCACGCTGAACTACACTCCCACCTCGGGTTCATCTGGATCCTGAGGGGGAGCCACTCTTGGCGTGGGTCCACCCAGAGCTGGCTGGGTGCCCAGAAGGAGTGGGTGAACTGCTGGACCGCGTCACCCACTGTCAAGAAAATTGAGTGTCAGACCACAGTGGAAGCATCCACTGGAAGGTGGAAACACCTCTTCCCTTACATCTGAATGACTTTTTGTTGGAAGAGCTCTTGCTGACCAAATTTTCAAAGCCTAGTTTGTCTTTTCTGAAAGCACTGGCCTCCATTAAATTTCTTTCAAACAAACTGAAAGTTATCCTATCAGGCCTTGAGCTACACTTTATTCTAAAATAAAACTTTCAAGTCAAGGCCTTTCAGTGACAGGCACTTGTGACAAAGACTTGACAAAAGGACTGCAGTAGCTATAACAAATAACTCCAAATACCTGTTTAACAGGGAAGGTGCAGCAGCAGTCCTAGTTCCCACAGCTGGAGATTGCCAGGATGAGATCTAAAGCAGAACACAGGCAGTCCAAGGCAGGTATTCCAGTGTTAACCACTTAGTTAGCTCCCAGGACTGAGACTTAAGCCTCTATGCAGGTGCTAACCCTACACAGTTGTGTAAGTCTAGATGACTTCACACACTCTGGATCCAAAGAAGCTTTCCTGAGAACAGGCACCTACTGTTTTTGCAAGAAGTGAGGTGTTTCAGGATGTGTCTACCAGTACAGAATATATATTATCAAAGCCAGATAACAGCAAATACTTCTAATCTGACAATGATGTGTATGCTCATGTTCTAGCTCCAAACTTCAGGGTGTTCCTGTGCCCTCCAAGATAGGACATCATTTAACTGGGCAGACACAGACCATTATTACCACAAGTTCCTGTTCCTGGCAGCCCAGATAGGAAAAGAAGTATTTTGAGATCAAAACAGCTACCTCGTTTCCCCAAGAAATGAGAGGCTTCACCTCTGAGTTGCTGCTTTGGTGGAGTTAGGTGAGTAACAGGAAAGCGTAATCCCCCAAAAACAAGATGTTGGCAAAACATTATGAACACAAATTGGTGTCCATCTTCCCTGGTTGTGTACCTGAAACGTTTAATAAGAATTCTGCTTGCATTATGTACATTACATACATGTACATTTTTCAAACAGTTACTGTTTTTCAAACAGTCAAGGAAATAAATTAGGAAAAGTTACTAATTAAGAGACACTAATGTTGTCTAGTAGTTCTTTCTAGAAAGCTAGTAACAGAAAGAAAAGCAAGCTCTCACTGAAGTACAGAATGTTATACTAAGGAGATATTAACATGGAGAAACACAAGTGTATGACCTTCATTTAAAAAGAAAAACCCACATGAGACATATCTCTGACTGCCTACTTGAGAAACAACTGAGAACTGGACCAGTAAGATCACACTCCTTCCACATGTTTCAAGTATACATTGATTGAAAATGTCAAAGAATCAAAATCTCATTAACAGGAATCTGTCCTGCATTGATCTGACCCTCTTTCCAGTCAACAGAAGTGTTGGGTTGTGTTTCTGCAGTGGAGAAATACCATAAATGCATGGTTAAGCAAAAGAGCAAAATATATTAAGCAGGAAGACAGACACATTTTTAGCTTCAGACAATGCAACAGATCTATGATTAATTCATTCTTGAAAGTTTTATTATCCAAGCAGGTTGTGGCGTTGCTTGGTGTTTTTTTAAGCTAGGAAGATGATTTATTAATCTTGTTACATGTTTCCCATCACATACTGAAGAGCTATTGAGCCTGAGTCTGCTCCCACTCAGACCTGGTATAAAACTGAGGTGAAGATTAAGAGAAAAAGGCTATCAAATTACACCAGTCACATACTTTCTTCCAGTGGGAACACTATACATGGTAGCTCACCAATGGGAGAGGAGTTTAGGAGGCTTCAAAGCACAGAGGCAGTCTTTAAACACTTCAAAAAAAGAGCAGCTCTTGCAAATCCACATAGCTCACCTCATGCCAATGGGAAATGTCACTAACCTTTTCTAAAAAGAAATGCATGTTGAATAGCCAAAGAAAATCACATACTGCAGTTAAAAGGAAAGTTTCTATTTCCCAAAACAGACGAATTAAATAATTTGCTGATATGAAAAAGAAGTGAAGCATAGAATTTCCCGACTGTCAGTTTAGGCACAGCCTGGTACTAGATATTGCCACAAGTATCGTGCCCTCCTTTGCCTAAGGAAGCAAATCTTTGTTGTTTTCTCCTGATCTCTGCCACAGCTGTCCCAAGCTGATGGGCTCAAGCCTCTTCAAAGAGCCATATTTTTTTTTCTATTGAAAGGAAGCATCTGCCCTGAAATTTGCTTCACTGAAATATTGTCTCTGTTGTGACTTCCCTACATGTCTCTAGGTGCTGACTTTGTTCTGCTGCAACATCTCCCCACCCCTTCCTTTTTAGCACACACACTTCTCAACCTCAACCATCTCTCAAAATCCCGCACAGACACATTTCCTCCTACTCATTTCTTATTCATTCCTCTGTTCCACCATCTTTTCTTCCAGGTTATTTTCTCCATCTTGTAAAGCTGTCTGTTTTACATCTTTCAGCAGACAGTACGTGCCTGATCTGAAGCTGTTCAGTTATTCTACCAGAATACCGCCCAGATACCACCCCAAGCTCCCTGATTCTCATAAGCTGCAATTGCTAGAGCCAAAATCATCATTCACTTTGTTAGAAGTGTCCCATTTTTAAAATACTTTTTAAATACATTTTTAAAATACTTTAAAATACTTTGTTCCTCCTTTTTCTAATGTGCCTCTCCCATCTCCTTTGGGAGACCATTGTTATAACCTTGCATTTCCTAATTTTGCTCCTCCTCCCATCCTGAATATTTCCTGCTTGATGCTCATACCTCTAAGATACTTATTTGATTATATGAAAGACCCATCATCGTCACTTAGCTAACTCATATGTCAGATTCTTCTTCCTTCCTGGTGTGAACTGTATTCCCAAGTGAGTTTATTTCTGAGATGGTCACTGTCTAGGAACGAATGCCACAGAAAGATTTTAATTGTAGGTTATGATAGTGCAATATGTTTTTTAAAACATATACGGTTACCCCAGCAGTTAAAAATTATACAAGTCAAAAGGCTTATTTTTGAACTTCAGAGCAAACCAAGTGTCTAGTTAACACCATGCAGCCCAAATTCACAACCCACAGAGAGAGAAATATTTCCACACTCTCCACATGCTGCTCTCTAGAATTTCTGTTCATGTTTGTTGCCAAGCACCCATTGACTGCTGTTCTTTGCTGTTTCCTTGTTTGTCAATGCCTCTTAAGTCAGGAAGCTTATAAAACATGCAAAATCATGTTAGTGTGTCAAAAATTTTACAGCAATAAATTAGCTATTACACACAGAATGAGAAGTCAAAACCCACCCCTCATCCTTACGAACAGCTGTCCCTCTTTGCAGAAGATGCTACAATGACACAACCTGGAGTCCAACCACCTGCTCTGTAACTTGACGGATTCGTCACTGACATCTTAAGCAATCACAGACAAGACCAAGAGACTTGTGGCAAATTAGTTTCCCAGTTACAAACAAAAGATAATAGGACTTCCCTCTTTCACAAGGGTTTAGAGAGTATAACTACCTTGAGGATTACAAGGTGCTCAAACACTATGGCAGTGGGCCAATATAAAACCTGAAAACAGTGATATCATAAGGAGTAATGCATAACATATTCATTTTGAAAATGTGACCTTTTGTCATCAATCCTTCTTAAGCTAGAAAGGGCAGATCAGGATTTTTCAATTTACAAGCTTGAAAATGGCAAATTGGAAAGAATTCACTTCTGCCCTCTAGTGTGAGATAACCAAGTATGAGTGACAAGAAGACATGTTCCAATTTTATTCTCCTTTGAAAGCCATTTGCAAAAACTCCTGCTCTCTACAATTCTTACAGTGAATCATTCTAAGGTAGAAGATAAGCTCTCAATAGTGATATGAAGATGATAGTAGACATGAATTTCCATCAAACACATTTTTCAAATATGGCACCTTGTAACAAAGCAATTGTTTAGTGATTTTCCAAGCTTATGAGCCAAAACAGAATAATTAATGTCAATGGTAGATTATGAATCCTTAGAGGTAGTAGGAAACTAGTTGCCATTAACACACAGTATTGCATCTAATGATTCTGATTTTAAAAAGCTCATGTAAAGAAACTGCATAACCACAAGGAATTATTTGCATTATCTACATAGCAAGAAACAAGTGGTGACAAGACCTTTGTTTCAACATATTTGATTTGTAATAGAATTGATGTTCGGTTTCAGATACTTCTTTGTTTGATTTTCAAACTCACAAGCATTACTGCTTTTCAGGTTATGACTGAATACAGCTATATCTGAGAATGCAGGTTTAAATACTGAAGAAATATCAAATAGCCCTCCAACAATATTTTGTCTTTTAACAACTAGGATCCTATATAAAAATCCATATTTGCTCATAAATAATGGGAAATACCATCTTGCTGTGTACTCTACCCTAATTAGTGTGATCTAAACATAGTCATAAATCACACTTTAGTGTACAAACTGAGCTTTACTCAAAAGACATACTTTAAACCATCAAAGCTGAAATTCATGTGTGGTGCTACAAGGTCCATATGCTCTCCCCACCATCCCCTACTCCATTGTCGATCCCACACTATGTCTTCTGAAACAAGTTCCTTTCTCAGTGTGCAAGGTAGAGCACATTATGCACTCCCAGACACATTGCTCTATGGTGAAATTCCACCTTTCTTTGGTCTGAATGGAGATAAAATGGAAACATTCTCCATTCTGCCAACTAGGTATGGAAATTCCCATAGATGTAGATACTGCCTGTTTTCCTGACATTCTTCATTACCAGACTGCACACAGCACTGTGCAGAGATACCCAAGAGAGCTTTCAAAAGCCACACTAGGTCCTAGAAGCCACAGGCCAGCTCAACATAATGTCAAGCCAGGTACCATAAATACCACTATGTTCCCTCCTGTATCACTGCTGGCACAATGGGCACAAATTCATTCATGGGGACCAAACCTACCAGCCATTGTCAACATAGTGAATTTCACTCAGCAGACACAGAGACCCTGTGGTGAAAAATGCACGAGGTAACTGTAAAATCCAGCTTTGTTCCTGGGGACATCAGAGAAAACCAGCAAAGACAAGACTTCCCAACCATTCTGTGATTCTGTGACTGTTCCAAAAGTACAGGGATAAGTTTCGCACTTGTTCTTGGAAGATTCAGAATACATATGTGTTTGCTCAGTTACAGGCATTAGGCAGACAGTAAAATTCATATGCACATTAGTGGTACATCAGGCTGTATTTAATAATTCAAAGTGCTTATGTGTCTAACATGCCTGTTTCTGAAAAAAAATAGCAGCTCTTTGTAATTAGTTGTAGGACTTTCAATAAATGGAAGATTAAGAAGTGCAAGTGCAGACAGAACAAATCTTCTGTAGGTCATTAGCAAGATCAAACACAAAACTCAGCATTTATGCACTCAAGGTTTGCAAGGAAAAATAACAGACTTTAGCCAATGGCAGCATTATCATTGCTAAGGTCACTTCTTAAAAAGGACATCCTCACACAAACCCAGGGCATTTCCAAGGTAACTGCTACCCAGACCAGGTTAGTATAGCTGCATTAAGACAGATGTTCACTACTCCTCCACCTCCTTTCCACTCTTCACACCCAGGTTACAGGACAGGATGATCAGGTCTCCCAACTTTTGCTGCAGAAAATTCCTAGGAGAGCCCAACTGGTACAAGATAGCAGATTTCAGCTTGCACCCCCAGATGTCCCAGGGCCACACAGACTGGACAAAAAGCTCATGTTTTGCATCTTTCTCTCAGTCAAGCTCCACGGAACCCAACAGAAGTTCTTACAAGTCCACAGAGGACACAGAGCCTGAATTCACACAGTGCCAGGACTTGGATTCTTGCTTGGACACTGGGCACAGCCCCAATGTGCCAAGCAAGGGCAGCAGAACAGGGCTATGACAGCCACAGGATCACCAGAGGCAGGTCAGCAGGGCAAGCCAAGAAGTCAAGTCAGCAAGACAAGGTCAGGACCAGCAAGGTACCCGACAAGGCACAGGCATACCTACAGCACAGCTCAGACTAGAGCCAAAGGCAAGGTGTTTGAGCTGACAAATAAGTCCTGATCCCTTTCATCTGATTCTAATTTTGTGGACTCATTGATTCCCTCCATCTTTGCATCCTGCAAATATCTTGACACACCCACACCCAAAGCATTCTCATTTGAGATTCTTAACCTTTCCAAAGAACAAATACCCTCCTGATATATTCATGTTGCATTCAACTCATTAATCTCCCTGCTTGCCAAGGGCACTCATAATTGAGCAATAGCACCAAAAACATCCATCCTTTTGTCATGAACCACCCCCTGGGATCAGCATAAACACCCACTCTCAGCAAGAGGCCAAACCAGTGTTCACAGAAAATAGACTTGTGCACTCCCAACACACCTACTTCTATCCTTTCTCTCAGACATACAACAGGGAAATTGGCGTAAGAGATGCCCTTTGTATATTTCTATACATTTTGGGGGAAAGTGGCCTGTTTTCCTGCCTCAATTCATCTCCACCTGCTCTTTTAAGTCTATAGAGGCAGTTAATCTTTCTTCAGTGGGAACTGTAGCAGCGTCTTATTTTTATGCTATTAATCATTGCAATGTCTGTGTGGAACACTTAATGTAACATAATTCAGTCATGGAAAGTATGAAGACTGTCAGTCAGGGAAGTCTAAATGTTTTGATAGGAACTTTGCCCCACAAAAGTAAGAAGAAAACAGTAAAAAAGGAGAAGCAAGGAGGAAAATTAAGCATTTTCAAATATTTGCCCTAGCTGCTTCCTAAAGATCTTGCAAAAGGCCAGGAGAAGGAAAGCAATAAATTACATGCACGAGTAACCTCGCTAACAAAGATGGCTCTTTCTGCAGCTAACTTCAATAGCAACGTGGTACTGGTCTGCGATTCAAATGGCAGATGCCTTTCCATAACTACAGATCTCCCTGATGTTCTCAATCAAGTCCCTTTATCTCAATTCCTTTTCCCATCCCTGCCTGCTCTTTCCTATGAAAATGAAAGTTTTTGAAACAAACAACAACAACAAAAAACCTTTGAGAGCAAAGATTTGTTCACTCCTCTTCATGTAACTGCGTCTTCAACTGAAGTCGTAGCTTCAGCATGTTACCAGAACATATTTACTCAAAACATATGATAGTGGAGAAAATTAAAACTGAAGCTATTGTGACCACTAGGAGGTCTGCTCAGTTTTAACAGGAATCACAGTATTCCTCATCTCCCACTGTCTCCATGAAGAGCTCAAGAGAAGGCTGTGGGAGACCAGAACATTCCTCTGAATGATCTGGCTCAGATCCAGAGACCTAAAAGCACTTGGAGTTTTGACCTCAGCCCCTGGGAACGGCTGCCAACGCTGAGAGAAGAATTACAAGCCACAAAAGTTTAGATAGTGTAGAAATAAAGTAGTTGTAGGGTAAAATTTAAAAATGTACAGGGGGGTACAGGGGGATCTGAGGGGACAAGATGGAGGAACCTGGGTGTGCCCTGTCCTTCTTCCTTCTTCTTCTTACCCTCCATCTTTCTCCGGGGTGGTGGCATGCTTTGATTGGGTTTTACTGGGAGCACACAGTTCAATGTTAGCGATAGGTATTGGTATAGATTTGTAAACATAGTATACGTAAATTTCTGTATAAAAACTTGTGCCATCCCCCTGAGGGGGGAGAACCTCGTGTTCTGCGGTGCTAGACGGACCTGCCGTGCTGCCAGACACGACCTTTTAAGATAAGAAAATAATAAACCAATTCCTGAGACTGAGAACCGACTCTTCTGCCTGCCTCATTCAAGAAAACAGAGAAATCCGAGAGCTGGGAAAAGAATTCCCTGGATCTTGGGGTCAAACTGACCCCGAGTTCCCACAAAGGCTTGCCTGCCAAAAGGCAAGAATCTCTCCTCTTCCCTGACAAAATCAATTACTCACATCCCATGTGAGGTGTCATCTCCATAACACTTGGGGAAGCACTTCTGGCAGGAAGATGCTGAGCAGGCAGAGCTGCTGCTAAGGCAAAATTGAGAGCAGAGTCTACACTACTGTCACTGCTGTGGTGGCACCTAAGGCACCTACACATCCAGCCTAGGAAAGCAGCCCCAGTGCCATAGAAGACGGTATAGGTTTAGTCTAAGACTGGCTTCTATACTTCTGTTTTCCATAATTGAAAAAAAATGGACTGCAAAAGCCAATATGGATTTAGGGTTTTTTGAGGAATTTTTAAAAATTCTTTTCTTCTACATCCTAGGTTCAAGAAAAGCCTAAGAAATGTGCTTTAAAATTGTTTCAAGACTGATTAAAGCTGACAAGAAACTTCAGGCTGAGGAAATCATCCTAAACTCAGAAGTTAGTCAAAGGCTGCGTACATTGTATTTGAAATCAATAATCCTGCACAATTTGCAGCCTAAGTTCCTTCCTCCTCTCTCACAGCAACAAAATCACATTTGGGAGAATGCTGTATAGATCTATCCATCATAACCAATAATAGCAGAACCTTGAGACAACTCCAGCTTTAGCAGATTCTTACAGAGAACATACCACAACCACGACACTAAGCAGCCACCAGTGCTGGTGGGGATGGCTGTCCTACTGAAGGCCAAGTTCACTTCAAGAATAGCTCATGTACCTCAAACCACGCCTATAGAGCCACTCTTCTGCTTTCTTGCTCTCTTGGAAATTTGCTATCTTCCCCACCACTTGACCAAAAGAGGCATTTGAGAATCCCAAATCCAGCCCTGGATGATACAAGGTGAATCTTAAGGCTTTCATGTCAAAAGATCTGTACCACTTCAGTCAGGGGATACATCTCCATTTGGGTTATTTCTGCTCAGTCAACATGCAAAACTATTCTTGCTAAGACTTATCTGTCTCATTGCTCCTTTCTTTGACAAATAAATGCTTTTAGAATGATCTATTTGTTCAACACATTCAGTATTTGCATTCAGAAGAATGCAAAAAATGGAAAAGGTTCTGTGGATTTTCATGACACTATCACCTCACAATAAAAGTCTATGGCATATGAAAATCCATGTATTTTCTATTTCTTACTAGAGAGTTAGTAAAATAAAACGTTTTTAGATCTAAAATGACACAAAAGTAACCCAAACAAACATAAAGAGTTTGTGATGGTTTTACCTCTTATTTGACTAACTGATTCTAGCAGTTTCTGACCAAAGCCTTTATCAGCTTTCACAAAAGCAAAAATAAAGATGAAGGATAGGACAGTCCCATCAACTGACATTTGCATTCACATATAGACATATTTAATTTCCAACTTCAGCAATTAATGACAGCACCTATTAAATTCACCTGATCAGCAAAACACAATTAAGCGGAATAAAACTAGCATATTCTAAAATGTTTTACAAGCAAATCAGTTTCAAGCTGGAATGAATTCAGGATGAAAATAGCAAGTGAAGTGACAACACAGAGCTGGACACTAGATCAAAGGCTCTCTGTCTCCAGACCCATTTGAGATATATTTGCATTGCTATACCAACAAGATGAGCATTTACTTGTCATTATTGTCACCAGGTCATGAAAGAAGTCATTATCTTAACCATAACACATATTATTTAGTAGGAGCCCTTGTCTGATTCTCTCACAATAATTCATGCTTAAATTTACGGGAGGCATAAAATTCCTGTGGCAGAGTGCCTGTAAGGGAACTAATGTATCTTGCATGACAGTTATTGACAGCAAAAAGGACTCCTAACTTGCAATGCTTCCTTGTTAATTGATACCTTTGGTCTCAAAGAAGACACATTAAATAAATGTTTTCCAGTAATTTCCCTTTGTTTGAAATCTACAGTGAAGTCAACAGTGACAACATTTGGACGTTACCATAAAATTTCTATAACAGGTTCCTTTAATCTGCACTGGGTAGATTAGAACGGACCTTTAGAAAAGATCACTTACAAAGTCCCATCCCCAAGCTTCCAGAGTCTTTCAAAAATCAAATTTCAGCAGGTGCTCACTGTGGGTTGAAGGTGGCTTCTTCTCCACATCTACATACAGGAACATGAAGCTAAAGCAGGAATAAACAATTTGACAATAAGAACACTGCCTTACCAAAGGAACTTGTCAGAACAAACAAATACAAAACCACTGCTGTGACTCATTATAGTGTCAGCCTGAGGGGAAAGGAGAAGGCCATATTTTTCTCTGCTACATTTGTGCAAGTCTTTTTACTTGCAAATGCCAACTTGCATAAACTAAGATCCTGAATGATGTGCTACCGAGACTGCTGAAATCTTCTACCCACATGCATGTACATATTCAACGGTGCTCCCCATAGCCAGGGAAGACACCCACTCGCTATAGTTAAGCACTGTGTTGATTTTGCACAGCCTGGATTTTGGTAGCAGGGGTCATAGGGGTAGCTTCTGTGAGAAGCTGCTGGAAGCTTCCACGACAGAGCCAATCTCTGATGGCTCTGAAGATGGACGTGCTGCTGGCCCAATTACAGAGGCTGGTAATGCCTCTGTGATGACAGATTTAAGAAGAAAATCAAAACAGCACACGGGCAGTTTCTCCAGGAGTGGCGAGGCGCCGCTGCCGGGGCCATCCCGGCACAGCCCGCGGCAATGTGCCGCCGCAGCCGCCGCCATCTCGGAGCGGCTGCAGCGAGCCTCGCCTGCCGGGCCGGCCCAG
>VZTT01051059.1:49895-68591 GCA_013400855.1 Buphagus erythrorhynchus
CAGTGAGAGACCCGAATGGAGAGAGAGGGCCCCTGCTTCCAAACGAGAGCAGCCTATCCTTAGAGGACTGCACCCTGAGGATAACTGACACACGGCACAGCAGCTGTGGGAAGGCTGTGTGCCCATGGGAGGGACTCACGTTGCAGTAGTTTTGGCAGGACTGCGGCTCGTGAGAGCGGAGCCACGCTGGAGAAGTTCCCAGAGAACTGTCTCCTGCGGGAGGGACCCCACGGCACAGCAGAGGAAAGACTCCTCTCCCTGAACAAACAGAAGAGCTCAGGTGACAAACTGACCAGAACCCCGTCGCCCTGTCTCCCTGCACTATTGGTGGGAGGGGCTGAGGGGAAAAAAAGGTGCTTTAAAGGCTTATTTTACTTCTCATTATCCTCCTCTGACTTGGTTAATAATAAATTTACTTTATACCTGTAAATTTGAACCTGTTTTGCCCTTTGAGTGTTTTCTCCCAGTCCTCATCTCAACGTGTGAGCCCTTTGTTAACTTTTTAACTTTTTTTTCCCCTCTCCTCTGCCCTGCTGAGAGTGAGAGGGCAAGCAAACGGCTTGTGGGTGCCTGGCATTTGGCCAGTGTCAAACCACGACAAGCACATACAAAAACCTTTACAGGATCAAGGAAATTGTTTATTAAGTTTCAGTAAGTGCAACTTAATGTTTCCCATATATATAACATTTCCCTTGACATCTTGAGGAAGAATTAAGAGAGAACATGAAAGGTAGGCAGAAACCAAGTGAAGAACAATGGCTAGAGGCTGCACATGCAACCTGAGTTTAGCATATGCACTTTGATATCTATAGTCACAACTTCTGTTTCTGCAAAAGTTGAGGAACAGGGTGTTCAGGCATTGGACTCAGAAATACAGTGAAACTTAGAGCAAGATTTGGATAAGATGAATGTGCAACCAGGGAGAAGAGGCCTGTCTCCCTCTAGGAGAGAATGGCAGGAAAAGCATTTGTCTGGAGAAATGATGTGCAGCAAAGGCTGCAGTTTCAGTCCTGAAAAATGCTGATACTCACCCATCCAGTTATATCCACCTGTTGATTTTTTTTTTTGGTGTACCAATATTTTATGCAAAAGTCACTTGGTGTTGATTTGAACCAGGAATTCCACACACCTAATGAAGCCTCAAAGGCAGTGAGAAACCTCAGCACCCTACAGGTACTGGAAACTGAGCACAGAGCTGACAGCAAAGGGAGCCCAGAGTGGCCCCAAGGCCTTCTTTATGAAATCAGTGTTGGGCTACAAGATCTAAAAAAGAAACAAACCATCCCAGCCAGCAGCTGTCTAGCCAATTGGTATAAAGTAGCTCTTTGAGAGCCATGAGTTTTCCAAGGAAGAGAACTTCCTTGAGTTGTAATCACTCCTCTGCACAGACACAGAGATGCCATTGAAAGATGTGGTGAGAGCAACAGCCCCAACTGACAGAGTTACAGCAGGAAAAACTGAAGAATAAAAAAACCCAAGGCTTAAAAGTAGATGTGGGCTCTAGACCTTTCTTCACCTTCTTTAACACAAAAGAAAAATTAAAGTGTGAAATAGAGACACCACACATCATAGGCTCAGATCCCATTCTGTACAAGGACTTACAGCCTTGTTCCCCCCAGGCAGCTCCTTGAGGACTGATGTGTTCTTTCCCATGCTGCGGGGCAAAAGGCTTCCAATACCTCAGGGGGGAGCAGGCAGCTGACATCTCACATGGGAAGTTTTAAAACTGGCAACAAAAATTGAAAAAGATGACCTAATAAAGCTTCACCCTCTGAGCTGGGTCTCATAAGGTCTGAAGCAGATGTTAGAGACCACACAATGTATCTGAGAAAGGACAAATGTAAAATAAGATAGTCTGGCATTTCTGCTGAAGATTAGAAAAGTACACTGTTCCAAGCACAGAAAGAGCTCTTACATTTTTAGGAAACATACCATTAGATCACTATAATATATATTATTATGCACTTCCTGCTATGAAAGGGCAAAGAATATGTGATCTGGCTTAAAACTGGGACGGTGGAGAGATAGGAAACTTGAACTTGCACAAACCCCATCATTCTCAGTTAAACTAGCAAAACACTTTGAAGCAACAAAGCTGTCATGAAGTGATGCTGCATCCACACACCTTCTCAAAAGGCTGCAACTTCAGAGAAGCTGGATTTATTTTACTATAAACCATACAGTACTAAAAGTTTATATAATGCATTGATATCCCAAGGTTTGCAGTTAACCAATCAACTCTTGCAGGCTTTGGATTAACCTTTAAGTAAACTGAAAGGAGTAATATCTCCAGACCATTTTCTGCTCATATACTGGTTATTCATGTTATATACATGTTTTTCATACCTGTCCCTTCATGACTTTTTCCTATCTTTGCAGGATCAACACTGTATGTATCAGAACTCTTCCCTTTCTTTAACTCACAAATGCTCTACAGACAGGTTGTGGCTTTCAACAGTTTCCTCATTACACATGCAATGTGTGTACACATGCACACTGTGATAGCCTTTTGTGCAAATAGTCACTTCTACTGGGAATACCTCAGAAACTTACACAAGTGTCCATGCTGCTTTTGTCTTCTGTGTTTTGTTCTTGTGAATAAGAATTAGCTGAACCAGATGTTTGTAAGTGATTAAAATGGCAGGCAACAGCAGCAAATCAAATCAGCAGGTTTTACAGGAATATTTGCAAATACTTTATTACCATATTCACTCAACTCCAATCTGAGCTTCTTTGGCCCTACTTCTTCTCTTGATAGCTTTTAACCGATTTGTTCAAGTTTCATTCCTGCTGCCAATTCTCTGTTTCTGTTAGTATTAAACCTGGTTCTGAATTAACTGCATATTCAACATTTTCAAAGAAAATTCCTTTACACTTCCATCTTAATGTGTGTCTTAAGCACCGTTTACCTTCTGTAGCCAAGTACTAGAAGTTCTGTCACCCAGTTTTCATTCTCCTTTCCCCCAGTGTATCTTTTCAAGCAAAACTAACTTCAGAAATGTGGGTTACAGCATTGTGAAAAACATTAGCCAAGATGGAACCACAATACTTTCATCTCTGTATGAATCATCCAGTAGAAGAAAACAAGGACACTGATTAGGCTTTTTGTGATGGGAAGCAGGGTAAATGTTCTGCAGGTTACATCTAATGAGGATACAATTTCACAATAGGCCCATTCTTTCCTGAGCACCTGGGTAATGTCAGTCAGGTGCTCAGCTGAGGGGATTGTGTGAACTTTACAACATAATAACTGAATGAAACAACATAGGATAGTGACTATGTAATGCTGCACTGCAGTACAGGCAGTGTCCCCATATTCACTGGTTTATTTTTGTGTGATAAATGGCTCTTGCTTCTGTCCCTGAGGAAAAATGACTCCTCACTGGCTTCTTAGATTCCTGCAAAGAAGTTTGTGTTCTGCCCTGCTCCACACCCTCTGTTACTACTTCGTTTTCTTTGGGCTTTTAGCTGCTGTCCAACCTAAGCCTTCAGGAATAACCTAAGACAGCAGCTTTTTACATCCCAAATCAAGGTGGGGTTTGTTTGATTCTAGGAAACCACCACAGCCCAGTATCTCCTCCAAGTCACAGCAGAAGGCAAAGCAAAGCCATAGTAACCCTTGTGCAACTCTAGTTGTTTTAGTATACCAGATATGATGCAACATCTTGTGGAGAAACTTATACAAGAAGGGAGTGACAGAGAAAAGGAAAAATGGCTGAAACAAGGCTGGCAGCCTGGTGATTTATATAGGCATTTTCTACAATAGCAGACTTCTACTCTTCTTTAGAGTAGAAGAATGGGAAGACACAGAAGGAGTGAGGGGAAAAAACTCAGAATGTTTTATTCCTAACACAGACCCCCTAGTCATTATTGGATATTTTCAAGCAGAATCCTCCTTGCAGCCTGTGGTTAAACCCCACCTGGTAACTCAGCCCCACACAGACACTCCTTCCCCTCCCAACAGGATCAGGGAGAGAAAAAGAAGAGTAAACATAAGAAAGCTTGTTGAGATAAAGACAGTTTAAGAAGTAAAAGATGAACAGACAAGCAAAGCAGAAAAAGAAATTCACTCCCCACTTCCCCAGGACAGGCAGGTGTTCTGCATCCCCAGGACAGCAGAATAACAGTGACTTGAGAAGACAAACAGCATCACTTCAAACGTTCTCCCTTCCCTCCTCCTCCCCCAGATACATGCTGAGCATGAGGCCATATGCTCTGGGATCTCCCTCGGGCCAGTTGGGATCAGCTGTCCTGGCTGTGTCCCCTCCCAGCTCCTTGTGCACCCCCAGCCTCTCGCTGCTGGGGTGGGGTGAGGAGCAGAGAAGGCCTTGGCTTAGGGTAAGTGGTGCTCAGTACTAAAGAAAAAAATCTGAGTTATCAGTACTGTTTCCAGCATAAATCCAAACCTCAGCCCCATACCAGCTACTGTGGAGAAAACTAACTCTATCCAGAATCAGCACACAGCCTTTTTCCAATAAGAGTGACTACAGGAGTAGCTCTTAAGATGTTTGCAAGGTGCTCTAGTGCATGACTTAACATGTCGAGGTCTCCAGAGTATTGTTTATTTTTTAAAGACAATTTTCTAAAGATTTTATTTTCAGCTTAAGGTTAAGAAACACTGAAAACTAATGATTTGCAACCAAAATGAAACACGTCTCCTATTGATTTTGTTTTATTTACTTGGAAACAATATCGATTCCCAAGAGATACATCTAAACACAAAGGCTGAGGCCCAAAGAATTTCCATACCATTGATTAATAGATGCTATCTATCACTTTCACTTTTAATGAGACATTTTCTCTTCCATTAGATACTGTATTCTATTGAAAGGTCAAATGTGTATTCTGTATAAGAGAGAAACAGCTCACAAATAGCCACAACTCCAGAACAGCTGATTTCTTTGCTTCTTTAATTAAATCAGGAATAATTGTTTTCCTTCCTATCCTCAAAAGTTTTCTTATTAACATACTTTGTTCTTTTACATTTACTAACACTTAACTATGCTTTGGTTGGAATTAGTTTAAAACTAAGACTTCTTTTGCCCTGTGGGTTTTATAGTATACAATAAAAGCCTGATTCATGACCAGGTCAGTACATTACAAATAATAACAAACCGCATTAAAGAAATCCCCATTACACTTTGAGGTATCTTTCCTTTGGGTCAAATGCCATTATCTGTGCAATGCTCTTAAACAAAACCAGCAAAACTAGAAGTGACAGTCGATACATAGACATTCATAAAGGAAGATGATTTGCAATGATATCCACCAGCCCATTGGGAAATACATATCACTAGGAATTCAGTAAGTGATACAAGTGCCTATTATGCATTCAGCTTGGTAAATTATGAGAAAATTTCTTCCAGACCTCAGAGAGAACAGCTTTTTATAAATCCTTACGGATTACCAATACTTCCAGTAGTACTTGGCAGCACGCAGACAGAATACACAAGTTATAACAGGAAGGCTGAAAAATAGGGAATTTGCATCCACAGAAGTCCAGAGTGACTGGATAGCAGGGCCCAGACATTATCATCTGGATGCAAACTCACAGACAGGAGCAGCAGAGCCTTTTAACTACTGAAAGGAGAACCAGGCTGAAATAATAAGTCAGACTGGGATAGTCCTTGGGAGGGCTCTACCCCAAACACCTGCTGCCTCTTGCCCTCCAAGAAGGTCCTGTCTCAAAGTCCCCTGAACCATCCCTTTGGGTGGCTGATTTTAGATTCTCCCCATCCCCATGGCTGCCAACATCCCTCAGCAGATGCTTTACTGTGCGTCCAATGATGGCTATTCCTGGAGCACCCCCACAAAAAGAAGTGATATTAAACATCAGCTCTGCTGTGCAGCAGGGGACTTGGCATCTGCCTAATCATTTATGCTAGTATAAATACCCCAATTTATGAGCAGGGCAATTTGATGCTCTAGAGATGAGCAAATCCTGACTGGAAACTGGTGAACTAATGACCAGCATTTACCAATTTAAGGATTCTCCCACACCCTAACAATGCTTAAGAGAAGTCTGTTTTATTTAAAATATTTCAGTCTAAAATATACATTTTTCTTCATAATTAGTAATTTCAATATATTATTAAAACATTCAACATCTAAAGTTACCACACTTCTGAAGCAAAGTAACAAATTAAATGTCATCATGCCATAAATCAGTCCTGAAAGAATTAGTATATGTTTTCTAAGTAGTGTATTAGGTCAACTATTAGCAAAAAAATAAAGAGTGTGATAGTGACATGAACAACTGTATCTTTACTGGAAAGAGAAAGAATACAAGATGCTTCTTTAATTGTATCTTGGCAGTTCCATTCACACTGATATAATCAGGTTGCATCAGCAATTGGATCATGATCTCCCTTTAGAGGTTTATGATATGTCTCAAAAAAGGCTTTCTAGCACTAATACTTGGTATTTAGGTGCATATTACCAGCCTTCCTGTTTGTGCAGCGAGAAGAAACACTGAACATTCAAAATCCCAGGCTCCCCTTGCTATAACAGGATTGCAGGTTTTTTTTCTCCTGTGCAGATCTTTTACAGCACTACAAATGCAGAGAAGAGATGGAAAGAGAAAATCATTGACTGGAGCAGCAGCAGTCAATCCATCTGCAAACCCCATCTCACTCCCACAGCCATAGGGAAGCAGGGCTCCACCACATCAACTGAGCCCCAGTTAAGAGCCCTGGTCCCAGCTGTTTGTAGTTTAGTTTAGTAAAGCTGACTTTACTAAAAGGAGTCAAAAAAATCCAATTACTCCCAAACTCTTAGAATGAGAATGATTACATACTTTTATAATGGTTATTATGGGTTTAGGGTAACTGTTAATCTAAATAAGGTACCACAGATCAAAACAAATGGGTTTCCAGGCATGGTGTTGAAAATAAATGCTTTAATGAAATTCTCCTTGAAAGCAGTTTACCTTTAAAAGCTCAGTCTTAAAGTTCTCCCTTAATTCATCCACCTGCCCACATATTCCTTGGTTTCTACTGCCAACTCCTATAGTCTCAAGGGCCAGATCCACCAAAATACAGGGTACAGGGTATTCACAAAAGTTAATTGGAAAAATCCCACCTACCAAACAAACACAAAGGAAAAGGTTTTCCCTGTTATATGCAGACAGATCAGACAATTTGTCTTTAAAGAACAAAGTGTTAATGACAAAACGCTATTATCAAACAGATTAATGGATATCAACCAACTAAAAATCATCATGTGCTCTTAGAAAGGTAATTAAAGCTGCCATCTCTGTATTGTAGAAACATGCAATGAAAGGAACCACCTGGAACCTGGAAGTGATCAGAAGTATTCCAGGCATACTTATCTGGAAAAAAACTGAATAAACAGCATATCGTACAAAGAAATTAGATGTTCTTACACACTCCTTCAAGATACAAATACTCAAAATGTATCCTTTAGAAGCACATGCTCTAGGAGCAAAAATTTATAGAAAAGAAAATCTGTTTCAGAGCAGTTTTAGATAAAGGGTGCTTAGCAGTGCTGAAAAAACACCAATGGCATGAACTTTAATTTTCTCACAAATCCAAAAACTCACACAAAACTTCTAAGCCATTTAAATTGCTGTTGTGTAGAATTGTTTCCATGGGTTAATCCAGATTTAGACAGAGGCTGGTTAAGCAAGCTTAACACATGGACATTTCAGCATTCATATTCTGTCAAGTACATAGAGTTTTTAGAAAATTTTTCATCCTCACTGAAAAAGAGACAAGAGGGGGCTGTGAGATATTTTTCTTCTTTGATCATTAGGTTTGTCCCAGTTGGCAGGACTTTTCTTATATCCAGAGGTCATCAGGATGCTAGGATACCTGAAGAGAGACATAGAGGCTTATGTGACCTTAATTCCAGAGTTTAAGTTAAGCTAAGTGCTTAAGATGTTACCAACCTGCATTTCACTTCAGTTTCCATTGGTAACCAGGCAGCTTCTCTAAAAGAATCAGATTAGGTATGCATACATGTTGTAGTTCTGCTACCTACCACACAGCTTGTATTTTGGCAAAAATAAGAAATACAGAAAGGACAAGAAATATTAGATGTCTACAAAGGTGATTATGAAACAGTCTCTAGCCCTAATGTTACCTGGCACTCAGTCATTAGCTGCTGAGGGACAGCCTGCTGTCCTACCAACCTTGTCTATTTGCAATGACAGTAAGAAGTTTCTGTTTCAACCATTTAAAACTTCAGCAGAGTGAAGAAAGGAGAACAGACAGTTTCCAGTTACCTTCCCTGTAGTATGGGTGCTATTGCCAAAAAGAAGAAAAAATGACTGCTGGAAAGACAGTTGCAATTTCTCTTTTAAAAGGGTGAGATATTTATGTCAGTCTTTATCCTCATGTCTGGAAAAAGACATCTGCCATCAGATGGTACAAATGGTTTTCATTTGCTTAAGGGATATTGGTTGAAATTAGACCTCCTCTTCCTCTCCCCATATTATTTATTCTGTGTATAGCTGTGAATCTCAAAGTTTCCAAAGGAAAACCTGGTAAGCACTTGTTCATGCTTTTGCTCTTCTGTGGAAGCTGGTGACATGGTCCACCTTTTGCCCACTCACGCTAGGGCAGCCCAGCTAGCTCCAGGGCGAGCCCGCGCCAAGAGTGGCCCTTTCCCAGGATTCTTCCGGGAAACCCGAGATAAGGGTAAAACTCCAAGCTTTAGCTGCAGTGGCACCGGTCTGGGAAGAGGTAAAGAGCACGAGGGAGTCCTTTTGTAGTTCCAGGATCGGGTTTATTGGAGGACAGAGGGACAACTGGGATCAGGGGAGAGGAACCACAAAAGACAGGGAGCACAGGCGTGCAGCAACTTAAATAGGGGACCTCCCCCAAGGGAGGTGCAATACAGCAACCAATCATCGTAACCGAGGGGTGTACCACAAGGCAGGATAACAAGTACAATAAACCAGTGAGGGAAGCATAGGCGGGGATTATAATGTAACATCAAATCATATACGGAGGAGAGGATGATTAACACAGAATATTCTGGAAGAATAGGAGGGGCCAAGGGGGATTGACAACCTTAGGGGATGGGGTTGGGGGAATGGACAGGGAAGACTCTGGAAACTTGGGAAGGGCTTAGGATAACAGGCAGGGGTTGAGGCGGGAAAGGGAAAATCCATAACACATGGAACTAGGGGGTACAACATAGGGACGAACCATTATGAAACAAAGTACAACCAAATTAATAAAGGATAAAACAACGCACCGCAACAAGCTGGTTATTAACAAAACATACACAGACATTAAATGTGACTCTTATCTCAAAAGGGTTTGGCAAGTGTCTTATATATGCTTCTATCAGGTTGGTTTGTTGGGGTTTTTTAGTGTGCATCATAGCAAACTAAACTTTATACATTTTACCAATATTTACACCATATTTCTCTTAGCATTCAATATGCAAAGACAAATTGCTCTGTTTTAAATATTCAGGAAGATACACAGAACAGCTACTGAACTGAAGCCAAGAATGTTTCAATGTGTTTAATTGATATTGTGATTCAATCAGGAATTTCTAAAAACCAGGAGAGTAAGGATAGACAGTACTGGAGATCTGGGTTACACCCAGCCCCGGTCACAAAGTGGAGATAAAGAGATGAGGAAAAGGAGAGATGGCCAGGGCTGTCCCAGTAACATCCTTTGCCAGGGTCATCCTCCTCTGGAGAATGCCACAGGAGTTGCCAGCTATTGCAGCCTAGAGACAGCTGTTAACCACTCTCAGAAAACGAGCTGCAAAGGGAGCAAAGGTAAGACCTTCCTCTTCTGATAAACTGCCTTGTTATTTTAACACTTTTTAAAATCTTAATTCCACTAGAATTTGGGGTTTGCAAGCATTACCTGTATATTTGTTAGCGTACCCCAGGCTACCTTGGATCATCAAACCAAGGTAGAGGAACCTGTTTAGAGTAACTAGTTCAGAAATTGTCCTCAGCACCCAAGGGTGAGAGAGTGCACTCTGTAAGCTTCATAAATTCATCTGAGAGCTGTAAGGCACTATCTGAGAGGTAGAATTATATTTAAGGGCTGGTGCCAGTAAGAGAAACACCTATGCAGGGGAAGATAGATGGAGATGCCTGCAAAGCCTTGCAAGAGCACCATGCAGGCTGCTCTGTTCACAGAAAAGCCAGACCCATGAAGTCATAAGCAGCAGAAACCACTTAACCCTTCCTAGCAAGAAAACATTCAGGTCCAGCTTGCTGGGAGTGCAACCAGTGTCTGGAAAGAGAGTATTGCATAATTACCAGTCCTCCTTGCTTCCAGAAAAGGCCTCCTCTGTGAGAATGAGTTGTGCTCTGACACTGGAGTGCAGCTCCAAGGTTATCCATAATGCTGCTTCCAAGAAATAGGCAGTCCAAGGTTATCCATAATGCTGCTTCCCCTAACAGAGGAAACTCATTAAAGATGCTCTGAAGAAAGGTGTTTGGATATTCTGCCTTGAAGAGTTCTACAGTGCCCATAGCTCTAATGCAAGCCTGAAAAAGTCAGTAGTTTCCCGCTGACTTTGATGGTATCTGGGCTTGGTCTTTGATGGGAAGAAAAACACAGCCATCAGGTTTTTAAAAGACCTCCAGTAAATACAGCTATTGCTACATTACAGGACAAGTAAACAAAATCATTACAGGTAATTCATCCATCTCCAAGGGAACTTCCCTTTCAGAATTACAGATCTGTGACAGAAAAAGAACATTATTATCCATTTTATTCCAGATCTTGGGAGAAGGAAATATGCCAGAAGAAGACAATTTATTTCCACTGGAAAAATGAAAGAATGACTCATCAGATGGCTGCTCTGAATAAAAAGTTCATGTTCACAGTAAAGGGGAAAAATCCTATCCTGGGCTTAGGTGTTACATGGTGAGCAAAGAGATTTACAGATATCCTTAATAAACTGATGAGATACATCAGAGAAATATGAAATCCTAGTCAAAGATTTAAGTAAAAACAGATTTGAGAAAGGAATTCATGCTGTTTAAGGACTTTCATTTGACTTTTAAATGCTTACACACTTTTTAATACCCTAAAAACCCACGACTCCTGTCAAGATAAAACCTCCAAAGTTTCCTTTTATAGAAGAGCAATGTCCTTGATGTGCTCAGCACTGCAAAGCCATTTGAACACAGCACCTGTTTCCAACCTGCAGGAAGCAGAGCTCTACACAGACCCTAAACAGCAATGGATTTCACAGAAGTAAGGTATGAGAGAAGACACACGTAAATATTGCTAAAACAACATCTCATCATTTTTATCTGCCTAAACAGCACTCTGAAATGATGCATGTGCTCCTGACACCCAGTGTTATATTGGTTGCCACTTTTAAAGATCATGTTTTAAATCCAAAGTGCAGATAGAGCTACATTGTAGGCACTAACAAATAAAGGGCTTTTTGACAGTTATGGAAAGGGAGAAGTTAGACACATACTGCCTAGTTAAATTAAACTCAAAATTCAGGGCTCATAACAAGTTGTAGCAAAAGCTAAGACAATCAAAAAGCTTCCAGGAGATTATTTCTTTCATTTTAATGAAATCAGGGGACAAGCACTCCTCTCAACATGCAAGTCCTGGATCTCTAGTCTACCAAGAACATCACTAAAAGTGATGCTGCAGGAGCAAGCCAGAGCTGATATTGTGGACAGTCTGGGTGAACTGTGGCATTTACCATAGACAGAATGAACCAAAACCTCAAGATTTTCACAGAAGTACCCAATGTTCCCATATCAGCCACTGTGTACAATCATAGCATCACCACCCTGGACTAGCTTAAAAGGCAAGTATTGGGTTCCAAGTGCCATAAACATGTCCCAATTCACACTGCTTTTCTGTGTTGCAATAATTTACTGTTCTTACTCAAAATTTAACTGGATGGAATTTATAGGTTGGGAGAGGAAGAATGCCTGTCGTACTTCCTAGAGTTATATATTTATACTAAAAATTGAAAGACATTGGAAAACCTGCTTTGTTAAACAATAGTTTGTGATGGGGCACATTTGACAGGCAGAACATTAAAATACTTATACAGCGCTAGTTGTGGGCTGTTTAAGTGGACAAAAAATATAAAGAGCATGAGTCAAGGCCATAAATTTTGATTTATAAGGGGATGTCATTGTATTAGTAAAAAGCAATTCAGTCAATATCCAGGAAATTTTCAAGTAAATGTAACTTACAACGAAATAAGAATAGGTTGGGAAATTTTATATACTCTGCTGCTGAAAATCATGCCACAAAGCAACCATTCTTAGAAGTGACTGGATACAATAACTGTTGAATGGTTAATTCAGAGATGTGTTGCAAATGCATATTGCTAAATATTACTATCTCTGTTTATTCTTTCCACAGTGAACACACATTTAGTTTTTTGTCCGTGGAAACAATAACTTTGTCAGAACCAAGGAACAGTGCAGAACTTGATGTGTACAGCTCAGGGACAGAAGCAGTCAAGCTCATGGGCTGGGCATGGCTGGAAAGCACAGAGACACAAGGCAAACACTAATCAAGAACAGAAGCTTTGTAAAGTTTTACAATGCAGGAAAGCACCTCAGAGGTACCTTAGTGCATGAAGTTAAGCTATAACAATGTGATTTCACGCAATTATCTATGACCATTGGAACCTTTCTGAACTCCTTGCAGGATATGACTTCCCAGTACCATCTGATTAACCTTTAATCACCCTTCACTGCAGCAAGGGAGACTTGGTGACAGCAACACTTGCTGCCTCTGCCCTCCCCTTTCGTGTCTCCACCTTCCCTGACACACAGCAAGTGTGGGCAAAGTCACACACTGCAGGAGCTGCAGTAGCCACCATCAGACTCCCAGGGCCCCACCTGTCCCTGCTGAAATAGTGACATGTTGGGGCTGAAAAAGGGAATGAAGGCACATCTGCTGGAGCCCAAAGGCTCCCTGCACCACAAGTCCATTCACCACACTAGTACAGGGCAGCATCCCTGGACTGCACTGTGCTTCACCCCTCACATGGGGCTTTGTGCCTTGAGACTGACCTGCAGCAAATGAGGACTGAGCATCACCATCATTACATGAGCCACAGGTCCAGTTGTAAACTGGAATTAGTTATTCTGGGGCCTCACAGCTAATGCAGCATTAGCCACAGATACTAATATGATTCATGCTCTTGAGGGGATCTCATCCTATTCCTCCAGGTAAACAAATTTCTACTTTACAGACAGCAATACCACCTTTCAAACACCATCTTAAAAAAAAAGTTATATAAATATGCCTGTTACTCTCTTTCAGCAGTGCCAATCCTTGACTTTGCAGCACCAGAGGATGTTGAAAATCCAGCCAGACATCAAGAGTTATGGAGCTGCTTGTAATTTGTGTTTAACAGAAGCTGCAGCAGTACAACATGACAGATGGACCCCAGAGGAACATAGGAGGTGCAGGTTCTGCTTCTACATCTGCTGCTGGCTCAAGGTGACCTTGAGCTAGTCCAGAAACTTCAGCATCATGTGTACAAAGCTAAGCCACTGCACCTGATCTCCCTCAAGGTGTGCTTTGAGTTCCACCCATGAACAGCTCTGTGCAGGAGCACAGGAGTATCTCATTTTTACTGTACAGATATATCAGCTCACCTTTACAGGGATCAGTTTACAACACAGGCTGAGAAAAACAGCTCAGGCCAGCCCTAGTGAAGGGACACTTTCAGAACAGTTACAGAAGAAATGCCAGGTCTCTGAACCCAGGAGCCCAGAGCACTGGGCATGGTTTGAAAGGACTCTGAGAGGAATTTCAGCACAGGCTCTACAGGAACAACAATGGCAGTGTCATGAGATGAGCAGGATTTAATTTTCTGAATTGTGTGTACTATTATTATTACTACTGTTTGGGGGTGGTTTTGTTTCATTTTGATTTTCACTGATTTAACTCATACTTCTAGAAAGTCTTTTCATTGCTGGCAAACACATCACACTTCTGTCTTAAAGAAAGTGTTGGACAAACACATATGAAAGAAACTTCATTAAAACCAGTGGGTTCTTCAAGAGAAAGCGTATCTAGAACAGTAAATCAGTGATTCATTTTAAGAGCCTCTGTTCCACTATCCTGAGCTGGGAAAAACCAAGACCTGTGGCCCATAGAATACATCCTCAAAGCTCAGCAGCCACACAGATTCAAGAAATGAGAGTCTTGATTCTTCCCCATCTCTTTCCGGGACTACTAGAAGCTGTTTGAGGACACTTTTCAAAATGGCCTTTGCAAGACTCTGAAGGGTGACCTTACACTAAACCATTAAAAACCATTTTGGGCATCAAACTGAGATCTGAGGAGCAAATAGAAAACTGGAAAATCTCTCAAAAAGACAGCATGAGACAGTCAAAAACCCAATAATGTCAAAGGAACAGTGGGAAGGCATAAAAATAAACAGAAACAGAGATTTCAGAAGAAAGAACAGCCAACACATTTTTTCTGTAACTTGTGGCACAATAAAGATAAACAATAAAGTTGATATAAAAGAGAAGAGCAATTTTTCCATATTACAGCAAATCATGTTTTTGACATTCATGTCAGATGAAGAAAATCTGCACAGACAAATTAGTAATGTTTTAACAGAATATAAATACCCCACCCTTTCCTTTTTCATTTTAAAGCAAACACCCTTACTTCCTTAGGATTTCACACTATCACCAGAAGCACTGTGGCTGGGAAACCAGACTGCTCAGTCCCTCTTTTGATCAACATTTTCAGGTCCAACCAATGCCTACAGATGTTAGAAAACCTACAAATACAGAGGTAAAAAACCAGCAGCAGCCAACAGTCTCCTACTTTAGTCCTTTTATGTGACTTAAGACCAGCCATATGAAAGAAAATCTATTACTCTCCCAAAAGCCAAATCCTGCCTGATTAACTCATGCCTGCAACTCCAGCAGCTCTCCTGAGAGCACAGGGCTGAAACAGCTCAGGGCTCTAAATGGAAGTTCCCATTTGTACAGAGAAAAACACTAATTTTTTAGCTAATGCCAGCACAGCTCCTGCTAGCACCAGGGGGACTTCCTCCTTTCCANGGGGGGTTTTGTTTTCCCCACTTGCAGTTTCCACGGGCAGCTCAGGTTACCCAACAGCACATTGACAGAGGTGCCAATTCACTAGAAGGGGAGAGACAAGCCACACCTTTCCAAGGATTTTGATAATGTTCATGCACTGCTGGTATCTAGTCAGATAGTTTTTCCAATTTTTACTATCAGTAATAAAAGGGTCACATTGCCACTGCTTTTCAAGTGCATAAATCCACTTAGTTCCACAAATAATTGAGACAAAAGCGAGTACAGCATTTTTATTTTTTTTCCTAATTATGTCCGGTTCAGAGTAAGAAAGAGATTACATAAACTGTTGTCAAAGGTTTTTCTTTCATTATACTCATGCACCAAATAACAGTACTTTCAACTCTGAAAAATTCAATCCATTACTCTGAAAATTTCCAGATATCTGATACAACAGTACCTGCTCTTCCTTGCTACACACCCAAAATCCTTTACTTGGGAGTCCAATTACCTGTCTCTCACCAGTCCTATGAATACAAAAAGTAGCTGTGGCTCCCAAAATAGAGATAATTTTGAACCTTGTTTGAGGAGATGTCTTGCTGGTCTAGTCAGCTGATTAATGAATCCAGAAGTCCCTGAAACACTAGTGCACAGAAACCTTGGTAAATTCCTCCTATCACCAGTTAAATAATTATTGTATCTGGTCTTATAGTCTTCCTGTACTCAAGGTGGGGAAGCAAGCCTTGAGGAGTGGCATTGGAACAGGCTGCCCAAGGAAGTGGCAGAATCACCATCCCTGGAGATATTTAAAGCATGTGTGGGTGTGGCACTTGGGGATATGGTTTAGTGGTGAACGTGGCACTGCTGGGTTAACAGCTGGACTCAACCGTCTTAGAGATCTTTCTCAACCTTAACAATGTTATGACCAGTCTGAACAAAACGTTTCTAAGAGAAGTCCAAGAGAGCAGTTAAGAGGTGCCTATGCCCATGTAAGATTTCACAACACTGGCCAAGGCCAGGGTCCTGCCATTTGCCACACAGACACAAGCTACGCCTGCCCTTGAAAACAGAGCCAAGGAGCAAAGCACTCCCCAGGACTCTTCTTCCCTTAGAGGTACAAGAAAGGCTCAAAGAAAGCCTAACCAAAACTTTGCATTTTTCCCTAGTATTAGAAATCATCACTTTGAAAATTACATAGGGATAAGAAAAGTGTAATAGGATGAAGAAGTCACACCCCTGCAAGTGTCTCAGCTCAGTTACAAATCCTACATAACACACCCCAATCCATGGGCTTAGGGAGAACACACTGCTGGAGGCTGGCAAGGGACAGGGTTCCCTCCACTGCCATAGTCTGTTGTAATTATTCACTTGTAAGCACAGGCCAAGGGGTTATGCTACACCAGACAGCACCTTGGTCTCACCACCGTATTTCTTCTTCTGCCTCTACACTCCCTTCAGCCCTAGAAAAGGGGTTCAAAGCAAGGTTTTACAAAATAGATTAGCAACAACCACAGCACCCTGCTTGAATATGTGAAGAAACATGCTTATTTATGGAAAGCTGCATCCTTGGTTTCACCTTTGACAGGAATCAGAATCCAGGGTGGGAGATAATTTTTGGAGGGAAATGCTCCCACAACACATTCCCTCCCTCTGCAGCTGTTGTTGCACCTGCATGGGGCAGCCTGGAGGATCAGCCTCCCACACAGCCCTGACTGTGCCAGAGGGGCTTTGCACAGCAGAAATGAGCTTAAGAAAAAGGCACGACTAAAGCTCCCTGACAAAGAACTATAGCATGCTTGATAACAGGACTCCTGGGTGCCTTAAATCAATTTGTGGATTTTTTATAAAAGATTGGGGAAAAAAAACTGTTGAGAACTTTTTGTATTAAAACCTGCTCAGCAGATATCAATTTAATTTGATGTTGTAACCAACTGCTTTTACAAACTGTAGGAAGAGACAAGTGTGAAAATTACAGTTATTTATATTCAGGCAAACAGCTGACAAGACTGCACAACAGCCCAGGAGCACAATAGGAATGGCTCAGAGTAAAACAAATTAGCCTGGCATTTATAATTTTAAAAAATTTTGTCCTTTCAGGAATGCATCAATTTTCATCTCTTTCTCCATAGCACACATTAACATAGTATCTTTAATTGCTTTTATGCAACCAACTATTCATATATTAAATGCAGAAAAATATTTAAATTAGTTGTTTTATCTTCAGAGGCTTTTCTTTGACATACATGCTGTAATTGAAATTTTGAATGATGTATGCTACAATAAATTGAAGGGTGGGGAAGTCTGAAGCTGCCTTTGACAAGTAAATTGGGGGAAGTTGTTTCTTTTTCATTATTTGTAGAGTCTAGGTAGTCTAACACTTAGACTTCACTCTGCATTTCAGATAATGTTATGTTATTCCCTTACCGAATTGTTTTGGTGCTGCATGATGAAATACTTGCAATGTGATAAAATGCTGCTAACTTGTGACCTCTGTTATTTTTCTTCAAGTTACTGAGAGATTATCAAGTTCCAGTTTCTTTTAAGAATCCTTTCAGCTTTGGTGGCTTCAGAAAAAGGAATTAACCATTATACAGTCCAAAACTGCAAAACAATCTTAAAATTTTGAGCCCTCCCTTAAAACCTAAGCCAATGTTATCATTTTCTCAGTGCCCGATGCAGGAGTTTGCAGTATTGTTACAAGTCTCAAAACAAAAGAGATCGTGGTGACTTTCTGAGCTTATCACAGTAACAGTATCATAATAAATACTACAAACTCTCATTCTTTGCAAAATTATAGTTGTCATCTGCCACAAATTAGTCAATTATTTCTCAGTTTAGGGAAATATTCACCTGCCATTTCTGTCCACTTTTGTTTAAACACAGGCCTCAGGGGATTTAATAAATTGAGGCAGCTCTACATTGAAACTCAACACAGTCAGGTTGAGTTGGTGGGGAACAAAACTGTGCAGCAGCATAGTTCTCTGCTGGGAAAGCAAGTAATTTTTTCTAGATCTAAATCAACTTCTTGTCCTGAAAAAAAAAACTANTAAATCAACTTCTTGTCCTGAAAAAAAAACTATTATGAACATGCTGGTATTTCTGTTTCTCATAGCCTATACAGAACCCACACAAAGTAAGGAAACTGTGCATTATCTTCCTTCCTCCCCATTTTAGCAGGGATCTGTATATTTTTGGGTGTGAAAATTAAAGCACACGTGTTGGGGGAGATAGTACTTACTTTCTCTGAGACTGTGCAAACAAAATCATTACTTAAATTGAGCTTAATTACTCCACTTGAATTCACTTTTAAAAAAATTTAGAATGTGTGGGNTGAGTCCATAATTATGCAGAGTGGAAGGGACTTTCCTTGCCTTTCAGTCCAGGACACACCTGAGGGGCTGTATGACCCAAGGAACCTTAGCAAATACGGACAGAAAGCACCTGCACTTTCTAATGCTCATGGACAAGCACACAAAGCAGGGTGATGGACAGGGAAGGGAAAATTAAACACAAAAAATTAACACACAGAAAAGTTGTTTTTTCTTGTATTGAGAATGCAAATCTACCATGGCAGTATTGCACAAACCAGTCCCAGATACATTTTAACATCTCCTCAGAAAAATTAGCCAGTCCTTTGATTAAGAAATGTTCATAAAATCTATCCCTCCTGCAAGCTGGTGGAATGCACAAGGTTG